>VXAB01002550.1:87567-136109 GCA_013399175.1 Odontophorus gujanensis | reverse complement strand
TTTTTTTTTTTTTTTTTTGCATAAATGTCTCTTATTTATTTTCTCACACACCATCCTTGAAAATCTTAAGACTGTTTGGATAATCATTTGTTGAACAAAAATCCTGTTACTAATTTATATTTTGTTTCCATAAATGTTATTTCATAACTACTCATGAATTCTTGGAAACAGCCTAGGTACTGATTTTTGAGAATAGTCCTGATTCCTCCAAAAATCCAAAGCTCGTCACTTGGCTTCCATTGAAAAATCAATCTTTCACTAGGATTTAATTGCGCAAATAATATTGAAGATGCATAGTTTCATCTTTGTTTATTGTTATGGCCTCCAAATTCAAATGTATGCAGTTCTCACTGATGTTAGAGTAGCTGTGTGCTGAAACAGCAGATGTTTTACATATGTAAACATTCATTACGGTATATTTTTTCTCTCCAATGATTTATGAAATCTATTTTCAGAATCTTAATCCTCCTGAACTAGAGACATATTTTGTTCCTCTCCTGAAACAGAGCGTGAATATTTCAGGAGAGATATCAGAATGAGTTCTGTAAAGTGTTATGGAGGAGGAAAGGAGAAACTGACACCAGGCAATAATTTCATACATCAAATTTATTTACTGAAGAAACGATGAAATTTTTATCAAAAGAGTCTGTCTGTTGAACGTTCTTATTAGCCAAAAAACATGATTCTTTTTCAAGCAAAATATGAGAAAGAGCTATAGAACAAGACAGAAGCCATCAGGGATTTCAGAAACAGAACAGTCAGATGATTAATGTTCAGTGTCATGCTTAATACCTTAACACTACCTAGAATGAGGACACCTTCATGATAGAGGGAGAATGAATCATGGTGATTTTTGTTTGCTTTCTTAATCTATCCACTTATGCTGATTCATCCTACTTTTTGCACCGAACCCTTCCTATTTAGTGGATATCTACTGGGAAACATTTTGTTAATTAGAATGAAAAATGAACTTCAAAGTCCAAACGCAGGTTGAAATGAAATATTCAGGTTGCTAAGGAATCTAAAAGTATCTTATCATTTAACATAAGCAGAAAACAAAAATAATAAAAGAAGTAGTATATAAATACACATCAGCATAGTATTACATCAACAGTCCTTTTAAAGATTCATTAGTATTTCATCACCACTGGTTGACTTCCCACTGGTGAACAAATATCAATAGTAAAATGAAATGAATATACCATGAGGTTTAATAGTTCTTTTATACTCATTCAGAAACAGGAACCAACTAGTTTTAAATCCAGTAAGAGAAAAGAACTACTTTACCAACATCTATTTAACAGATTGTTTTTTTCTTCTTACTAATCAAAAGCCCCACAAGGTGAACAAGATGAATGTACAAAAAAAAAAAACAAACAACAATACGTTTTTCCTAGCTATCTGTAGGCTCCATTTCTTTGTTTCTAGGTCTGATTCTGACTCTATTGTAGCTGCTTTTACAACAAAACTAGATAAAAAGGTTCAAGGCAATCAGTGAAACCTACTAAAAGCCAACAACCTCTAAAAATATAGATGTTTCTCTAATCTGTGTTTTCCTGAACAATTAATTAATATAGACCACATGACATGCCATACCAACAGAGGAGCCGGAAGCATTCAGAACTGTATTTGTACTGTTAAATGTCAGGGAAAGGATTTCCTTACATGAAATAATGCAACCTCTATATCCTTCCTACTCCATTAGATATGTATCTCTTCCCATTAACAGCAGAAGTTTGTTTGCCCCTGTTTCAGAACACAGTACTTCCCTCTATGACTTAAGAGGCAGCAATTTTCAGAATAGGTCTGCTAGGAAGTCTGGGGGAAAGGGACAGTACAGATGATCCAAAATGACCAAGGGAATATTTCATACTGTATGACATCATGCTGAGCAATAAAAGCCAGGTTAAAGAAGGGGAAGAGGAGCACATTTGGAGTGATGACATTTGACTCCCCAAAAAAGTGTTACATGTACTAGCTGTACACTCCTGTAAGTGGCTAAACACCTGCCAGTTGATGGAAATAGTAAATCAATTCTTTTTTTGTTTTTGTTTGTTTTGCTTTGCTCAAGTATGTAGATTTTTCTTTACCAGTAAATTCTCTCTTCCAGCTGGGGGGAGTGAGTGAAAAGTTGTGCTGAACTTCCTGCTTGGGGTAAAACACAACAAGAAAAGTCTTCTAGCACTGTAGCTATATGCCTTTGCTAAGACATACAAGCATAAAAGCTGCTTGATATGTCTCATGCCCAACAAAAATATAAATCTTGAGTGAGATCACACAGCATGTACCAAACCCCAGGAGAAAGGTGGGACCTGCCTGGCCAACCTTATCTCCCGCTGTGA
This sequence comes from Odontophorus gujanensis, assembly GCA_013399175.1. Classification (NCBI taxonomy): domain Eukaryota; kingdom Metazoa; phylum Chordata; class Aves; order Galliformes; family Odontophoridae; genus Odontophorus; species Odontophorus gujanensis. Next base: position 133,767 of record VXAB01002550.1, on the reverse strand, counting down.
ACAAGTGACCCACCTGGTGGATGACAGAAAGGTTGTTGATGTAGTCTACCTAAACTTCAGCAAAGCCTTTGACATTGTTTCTCGCAGTATTCTCCTGGAGAAGTTGCCTGTGGCTTGAACAATTACACTCTGCTGTATAAAGAACTGGATGGAGGGCCGGGCCAAGAGAGTGATGGTGAATAGAATTAAAACCAGTTAGTGACCAATGATGAGTGGTGTTCCCCAGGATTTAGTATTGAAACCTGTCTTGCTCAATATCTTTTTTGGTGACTTGGATTGAGAGGATTGAGTACACCGTCAGTAAATTTGCAGATGACACCAAGTTGGGAGGAAGTATTGATCTGCTTGGGGGTAGGAAAGCCCTTCAAATTGATCTGGGCAGGCTGGTGCACTGGACCGAGGCCAATACAATGTAGTTCAATAAGACCAAGTGCTGGGTTCTGCACTTTGGCCACATTTACTCCAGAAAATGTTATAGGTCTGGGACAGAGAGGCTGGAAGACTGTGTGAAAGAAATGGACCTGGAGGTGTTGGTTGATGCTCAGTGGAATATGAGCCAGCATTGTGCCCAGGTAGCCAAGAAGTCCAGTTGCATTATGAATTGTATCAGAAATAGTGTTGCCAGCAGGAGGAGGGAGGTGCTCATCCTTCCATACTCAGTTCAGGTGAGACTGCACCTTGAGTAAGATGTTCAGTTTTGGGCTCCTTGCTACAGTAAAGACATAGAGGCCCTGGAGTGTGTCCAGAGAAGGGCAAGAAAATTGGTGAGGTGCCTGGAGCACAAGTCTTATGGGAAGCTGATGAGGAAACTTGTATTGTTGCATCTGGACAACAGGAAACGGTTCTTCTGCATGAGTGGTCAGGTACTAGAACAGACTGACCAGGGAGGTATTTGAGTCACTGTCCCTGGAGGTGTTCAAGAAACATTTACATGTGATAATAAGGGATGTTGTTTACTGGGGAAGAATTGGTGGTAGGTGAACAGCTGGACTAGGTGATCTTGGAGATTTTTTTCAACCTTGGCGATTCTATGATTCTGTGAAATTGCAACCAGCTACCAGCAAATTAGACAAAACTAAATTGCTCTTCTCCATTTAGAAATTTCCACTAGTTTTACATACTTCAAAGAAAGATAAGCTGCACAGTATACCATGAAACTAATCAGATGCAAGTCATGTTGAAAGCAAATTATTAATGGTGATCAATGCACCTGAGACCCTGTATCATGTGCCTTCCCACACCCCATCCTTGAATGTCTTGTTACACTGGGATATATAGCAGGTAGATGGCAAGCTGGATGTGACCCAGCAATGCACTCTCACAGCCCAGAAAGCCAATTGTACTCAGGGCTGCATGAAAAGAATCATGGCCAGCAGGTCAAGGGATCCTGCTCCTCTGCTCTGTGTTGGTGAGACCTCACCTGTAGTACTGCATCCAGATAGGGAATCCTAAGTACAGGAGAGACACAGACCTGTTGGAGCACATCCAGAGGAGAACCACAAAAGTGATCAAGAAATGGTACATCTCTCCCACAAGAACAGACTGAGAGACAAGGGGATGTTCAACCTGGACAGGAAAAGACTCCAAAAAAGCCTGATAGCAGCTTTCAGTATCTAAAGGGGGGCTGTAAAAAGAAGGATGCAGACTTTTTAGCAGGGTCAGAGGTGATAGGACAAGGGGAAACTCTTTCAGACTTAGAGAGGGTAGATTTAGGTTGGATATATGGAAAAAGTGTTCTTTAGTGAAGGTGATGTGGCACTGCAACAGGTTGTCCAGAGATGTGGTGGAGACAAGTCCCTGGAGATACTCAGTTTCAGGCTGGACGGGGCTCTGAGCAATTTGATCTAGCTGTGGGTGTCCCTGTTCATTGCAGGAGAGTTGGACCAGATCCAACTCTAAGGATTCTCTGTTCTCTGATTCTAAATGCACATTGCCTTTGATTAGAGATATTATTTTTTCATTAGAATTGGTGAATCTGTTATTTAAAATTGAGCTTTTTAGTAAGATGTGCTATCTTCTTGTGTTAATCTTTTTTTCAACTTTAAAAATGTATTGCAGCAAGAATGTAGATCAGTATTTGTATAAATGACTTGCTTAATATAGTGAAATAATGTCATTATTTTTTCAACATATGCATGTATTTTGATGCATAAGTGCTCACAAATTCCCAACACCATTATTTATTTCACTTCAGCCTTTTTAAATTCAAACAGCTATTGGAACAGATGCATGTCAGGCATTTATGCATGAAGAAATATGACTTTCTATTTTGCAAACAAGCAAAAATAGTTCAAAACAATAGGGAAAAACCACAATGACTGTGTAAATAATGTAAACACCTCCTGGGAAAAGGATAAAAAATAATTCAAAGATTCGAGGTTATGACCTTCAAAATGACCAATCCGTTTAAGTCTTGCCAACTTAAATTTTACACGCCACTTACAATTCAGGTGGGGAAAATCAATTAATTTCCTAATGTTTATGCTTCATAACAGTTGCAGAATTTCAGCAATGCTTCCGCACTTCTAATCTTTCCATCAGTTCAGCCTCCACTACAATGAACTTTCAGCTGCAAAGGCAAAAGTTGGATCAGCAGGGATTTGGGAAGAAATCTCCTACCTCAGCATTACTGTTATTCAGAATAATCAAGGCTGTCCTCTTTGTAAGAAATTTCTTTGACAGCATTGACTAGCCTAAACTCTCTGAGTTCCTTGTGTGCATATGCTTAAGCTTTTGTTTTGCTTGGAAATGTCTTTTTGACAATGGATAACAATGCTTTTTTCTGATACACCCATCACAAGAGAAAAATATCTGTTTTAAGATTTGACTGATCCCTAATAAAAAAACAGTTATCTTCCAGGTATTTGTAAGCTATACACGAAATGAAGAGCTATGCACTAGATTCTATGTATCAGAATGCCTCTGAAAATAGAGTTACTTCATTAATTTCTAATAGTTTGTTACTTAAACTCTCCAAGATAATGCATTGATTACATTTAAGAATGATCATCAAGTGAATTAGTAGCTTCAAGATATGCAAAAATATTAAAAAAAAACCTTAATAAGATTTTATTTGTTATTTTAACAATTTGAAAGAGCCCAAAAGGAATTAGTATCTCAAGATTTAATAATAACTTTCAGATTGAATTTAGTGTATTTGCTTAAGCTACATTTTATTAAATAGATATATATGCATCATATATTTATATTTTGATTTCATCACGTTTTCTGGAAGTATGATGATCTCCAGAAAAGCTCACAGGTCAGAACTCTTCTGATTTGTCAGTTATCATATTTTAAAGAGTTTTTGCATATGTCCCAAATAAACAAAATGATCAGAAAAAATCTACCTCACTCCTATAGGTAGATTTAAGTAGGTCTTCTTATCACTAGCATTACTGGACCAGGTACATTAGTATAAGTTCTGACATAAGAGTTTCGTACATTCAGCTTCTTCTCTTTCCATTTTCCTTCTCTTCCCTTCTCCTTCCCCTTCCTCTTTCCTTTCCTTTTAGTATATTAGTATAGGTGAATATTAATCTAGAGGTATTTTAGTATATTATATTATATATTATATAAATTAGTATAAATTAGTATAATATATATATTATATATATATTATTATATGTGCCAACATAAACATTTCTCACATTAAGCTTCTTTTTTTAATTTTTATTTTTTTTTACTCTTTAAGGGAACTGAATATCTAGCTCCTAGGTGTGTTTCTATTCTGTTGGGCTTACTCCTTTATATAAACTAGGATTTACTTCCATGACATGCAAAGAAGAAAAAGAGTTTAGTTTTATATTTTGATCTCTTTCAATTTAAATANAAAAAAAAAACCTTAATAAGATTTTATTTGTTATTTTAACAATTTGAAAGAGCCCAAAAGGAATTAGTATCTCAAGATTTAATAATAACTTTCAGATTGAATTTAGTGTATTTGCTTAAGCTACATTTTATTAAATAGATATATATGCATCATATATTTATATTTTGATTTCATCACGTTTTCTGGAAGTATGATGATCTCCAGAAAAGCTCACAGGTCAGAACTCTTCTGATTTGTCAGTTATCATATTTTAAAGAGTTTTTGCATATGTCCCAAATAAACAAAATGATCAGAAAAAATCTACCTCACTCCTATAGGTAGATTTAAGTAGGTCTTCTTATCACTAGCATTACTGGACCAGGTACATTAGTATAAGTTCTGACATAAGAGTTTTGTACATTCAGCTTCTTCTCTTTCCATTTTCCTTCTCTTCCCTTCTCCTTCCCCTTCCTCTTTCCTTTCCTTTTAGTATATTAGTATAGGTGAATATTAATCTAGAGGTATTTTAGTATATTATATTATATATTATATAAATTAGTATAAATTAGTATAATATATATATTATATATATATTATTATATGTGCCAACATAAACATTTCTCACATTAAGCTTCTTTTTTTAATTTTTATTTTTTTTTACTCTTTAAGGGAACTGAATATCTAGCTCCTAGGTGTGTTTCTATTCTGTTGGGCTTACTCCTTTATATAAACTAGGATTTACTTCCATGACATGCAAAGAAGAAAAAGAGTTTAGTTTTATATTTTGATCTCTTCCAATTTAAATAGCTGACTAAGGAGGGTTTTTTTTTGTTGTTTGTTTGTTTCTTTTTCCTTTTCTGTTTTGTTTTGTTTTGTTTTTTTACATTTCTTGTAAGAAAATGGTGAAGGTGCTGAAAGCAACTGAAAGCAAGCTGAAAGTCAAAAGGAGTACTGTTTTCCATACACTGAAAATTTAAATTATGGAACTCACTGTCACAGTGTGTGACAGTGGAAATAGAAAGTCTAAATGAACTAGAGGACAATTGCATGGAAGCAAAGTATTTCAAGGGCTGCCAGTCACAAGGATGCACCTGCAGCCCAGGAAGTTCTACCATGAGGAGAAGAAAAGAGAGGTGCTAACAGAATAAGACTTTATTCTCACATTCTTTTTCAAAATATCTTCAGCTGATCATAGGTGCAGCTGGAACACTGGCACACATCCTGCCTATGCTCTGACCTAAATGACTGCCCTCTAGTTTTCACCTTCTGTGTTGATGTTAGAGGCAGAAAAATAAGATCTCTGCTCTGCCAAAGCATAACATGATTGTGTTAGTGTCGAAGAAGAGAGACAGAGCAGTGGAAAATTAATGTATCGAAATCATGGGATCAGTTAATTCAAATAGTGCAACAATTGTGATTGGGGTATGAGCTATTACCTGTGAACACCATCATAAACTGAATAGGAGGGACAAAGTATCCATTTTTTAAACAATACTTGTGCTTATGTTTACTAGTGCTGAATCAACATTTAACCAAATCTAGTAACAGGACTGTGTTTTCTTATACATACTGCTAAAAGATGTAATATTACTTCCTGTAGCTATGGAGACCTTTGCTCTCGTTAGTGCTGCTATTCCATTTGACTGCAACCCTGAATAATCTTTAAAGAATGTTTTTAGTCATGGGCCCTTCACCTTCTGGTGATTTCATCCAGATACAATTTCCACAGGCATTACTGAGTTAGACAGAATAAAAGAAAGGACCATCTGAATAAAATAAAATGTCACCATTAAATTGGCTTTTGTAGCTTAAGGTATAATGTAATGATATTTTCCCAACAGCTGCTTTGAGTTGAATTTGAAGTTTTGAAAACCCTTTGCAACTGATTCAAGTAATAAAATGCAGGTTGTGTTACTTCCTCCTTCTGTGTCGTATACAATAAGCAAAATGTTGATACTTTACATGCAACTGGTGGTCATTAGGAATTTTTACTGTATGTTAACACTATTATTTGCTGACCATACATTATTTGCTGACCACAGTATTTGATAAATCAATCAGTGAATGAAAAATTTGTTAAAAAAAGTATAGTGGTCATTATTTTGGAATTAAAATAGCATTTTTTTCTGATTTCAGTTGTTTATAAAATGTCACCTGTAACTTAATGTTCATATTTTCATTTTTTTCAATTTTTACAGCTCAATTGGAATAAAACAAGTATAGAATTCTACATATCTTCACGTTTTACCTTTCTTCCCAAGAGATTTTAAAGTACTTTACAAGCTGATGTAAAAACTAGACAAAGGGATCACTTCACCAAGCATTGAAGAACAGCCATCCCTGAGGTGAAATGTAGCAACAACTATTCAGTAAATACAACCAATATGTAAGAATTTAGGGCAGAGAAGGAAAAAAATGTATATTATGTGCTTATGAAATATATTATCTGAGTTGAAATAAACACCTGTGTTTGAAGTAACATTCCCCACTGTCTCTTAACGTACTACACTTAGTGTATCTGAAATAGGGCACTTCTTCCTTCAACCTTGCTATTAATGATACTAAGTTAGTGGGGTGGTAAATATTACACAGACATTGAATATTTTATAAACGATCCAGATAGACAAAGAATATAAAGGGGAAACTGTAGTCCAGTAAGACATGAAGATCAAATTCAGTAAGGAAGATAGATCTGCCTCCTTTGCACTGTCCAACTTCTCCAGTCATACTTTCTCAGTATGACCAAAATGCTTGATCTGAAAGAAAGATTTTACCCATCTTATTCAGCATCTGCTGCAAAAACATAATCACAGGCATTTTGTGGTGTAAAAAGAAGCAAAAGGATACCAACAAAAAGACATTAAGTAGCAGAGGTAGGAAATTAGATGTTTTCAGAAGGTATCTCAGAAACTGAAAAGGAACTGAAACTCGATATAAGAAAGCAAAAACTATACCAGCAAGATCTCTCACAAATTATGGTATACAGCATCAAGAAAATGAGAAAGTACTGTCCAGTAAGGTCTAAGAGAAGCAGAAAGAGACTAAGAAAGAGTATGAAGCAGACTACAGAAAGAGGAAGATGTGAACAGATGAACCAGAACACCTTTAAAAGAAAAGCAATTTAAAGTCCAAAAAAGTCAAAAAGAAAGTTTAAGAAGGTGCATGAAACAGAAAGGGGACCAAAGAGTAAATAAAATGCAATGAGAAATAAAACAGAAATCCCAATTGCATTTTCTTAGGTTAGTGCTGACCCAAGCTGATGAAATGAAAAGCACAAAGCATCCTTGTTTTCACGGAGAGGAGATTCTCTGTGGAGGTGACTTCTCACTTGCATTTTGTTATCTGGCTTTCCCTGGAGGACATGACAGGTTAATGCCAGTTCAGTTCCATTTAAATGCAGTGATGCATTTCCAACACTGTCAATCTTTGCTCCAGTGGGAATGCCAATGCATGAGGCAATCACATTACAGAAATTAGCGTTTACAGTGACTCAACTATCTTCATATTTGAAATATCAGAAAAAGACACAAGCCATAAAAAAAAGATATACTAGCAACCCTAAAGGAGCTAGACTGTGGTTTCCATTAGGCATTAATACCTTCTGGATAACTGATTAAGCTAAAAGAACCTGCAAGATTCTTCAGTGGAAGAGTATAAGATCTATGAAATTTAAAAATGTGAAAATACAAGCGCATATCAGTGCTTTTCAGAATATTCAATCTTGGATTTCAAAAATTTTACAACTTTTCACCCCCTGGTTTTGTTTGATCTGTGTTCATGATTTTTGTGTTATTTTGTATCCAAAGTAAAAAAGAGAAGTAGTCTGACCATGTTTAGTTTGCATCCAAACTATTCAATGAAAATAGTTCTTATCTCAATGACAATTGAAGCTATATGTCCTTCAGAATTATGGAAATTTTACTAGACTTGCAAAACAACTAAAACAAAACACATCACATCTCATATAGTTCCAGCTAGATATATTAACAAGTTTATGAATATGGTCTAACATTCATACACATTTAATGAAATATCATTAAAAAGTGGTTATTTTTAATTTTTCAATAGAAGTTTGGAAATAACAGTAATTATACTTAGAAACCTATCATTGTGCAATTTAAAGTTTAAGTGAAATGATTAGAATTAGTAGACAATTCCATACGATTGTTTTCACTCATTTTAATCACAAGTCACACACCTATCTGACCTGATGATCAATCTTTTAAACAACTACCTCTGAAAAAATATGCACTAGCAGCAGGTCTTCTATGAGTGTAGGGATTTTGATCAGATTTGAGTTAATTTTCTTTCTAATAGTTTGTATGGTGGAGTGTTTTGTATTTGTGATGGAAAACAGTGTTTTAGCTATTGTTGAACTATGCCTTCTCTGTTTCTCATACTGCTTCACCAGTGAGGGTCTGGGAGTGTACAAGGATCTGAAAGGGACACAGCTAGAAAAGCTGACCCAAATTGACCAAAGGGGTATTACACACAGTATGACATCATGCTTGGCAATAAGAGGTGGGTAAGATTTTTCTAGGGGAAATGTTGCTACGGGGATGGATGGGCACAAGTTTGCTGATGGTGACTGCTTTGGCATTGCTGATTTTTATTTTTTTTTAGTCTTTTTTTCCTTCTTTACACGCTAAGTTTTTTCTCAACTCACAAATGTTCTCACTTTTGTCCTTCTTATACTCTTGCACATCCCACTAGGGCAGAGAGAATGAAAGGCTGTGTGGGGCTTAGCTACCTGCTGGGGTTCACCCAGAACAGTGATATAAATATTTCAACTGAACAACGGGAGTTTTCTAGTATTTGAGAGTCACTGTGTTGATTATACTCATCATGCACAGAGCAAAATAAAATCGCCTTCCTTCTAATGATTGGATTTTTTCATAATCTTCATTTTAGTACAAGTGTTCATCATAATACATTATAATTGCCAAGTAGGCCTTATCTTGCAGCTAGCTGATTGTTTCCTGTTAAACATTTGCACATTACCAGGTCCTGCTGTAATGTACCACTGTCATAAAAGAGGGCAAATTATAACATATTTATTTATTTTCATAAAGGTTTTGTATTTTCTCACTAAAAGAAACTCAGTAGAAACAAATCAAGCTTTTTTACATTGCAAGACATGATCCTTCCACGCAGTTTACAGCACAGTTTAGTATCATCAGCAAACTTGCTGAGGATACATTCCACTTCAGCTTCCAGACCATCAATAAAAATGTTGAATGGGAATGGCCCTAGAATTAAGTGGGGGGCACCACTAGTGGTTAGCCACCAGTCAGATGTATTCCCATTCAGTACGACCTTTTGAGTTTTGCTTCGGTTTGTCCAAAAGGATGCTGTGAGGCATGATATATAATATATATTTTTTATTTGTAGATGTTCTCTTCCCCATGCCTTTCTACTCTCATGAATGAGTAGACAAATTACTCTATTGCAAATGAAGCTTAGAATACCCCTTCTTGTCTATGGACACATTGTGCAAGGAGTATCTGATATCAGTCTACCTGATTCAGAGTTTATATTCAAAGAGCCTGATGAAAACCCACTGAAGTCCATAGATAAGCTATTTTTATTGATTTTCAGAGAGTTTTGGACCAAGTCTAAAATATAAGAACCCAGATATTTATTTTCAATAGGAAAAAGTGCAAGGAAGTATCCTGTAAACTTCCAACGCCTTCTTTTCAGCATCTGCAAAAGGAAATCAGACAATCTAACAGCACAGACTCTTATTCCTTTCTATTAACACAGGCATATATTTATCTTGATGAATCTGATTTAATCATTTTAATTATCTCTTTGATTTATTCTCTACTCTGAGATCCACTTCCAGAAATTAAGTGGCTGTGAATCAGTGCAGAACAGTACACCTTATTTGACCTTAAATTTCACTAATGTGTCACTGATCCTTGGCTGGTCTCTAGGTGACTGACCACTACACCCTCTATCATGTGCTTGGATGTGGGAATGAAGTGCTATTACATGACCATAACTTGACACACTGACCTCAGTTTAGCAATTCACCATTAATAATTGTTATCTGCATTTCATTATTCTTGGCAATCATGCACTCTGTTTTCTCTAGACTCCCTTTGAAATTATCATTTGTAAATTTAGTAACTGCCTATTCAAAGTTACACTCTCTGCTGACATAACAAATCTGTTAGATGCACTGCCTTTTGAAAATGTCACGAAGATGTACATTTTATATAAAGTAAATAAAATTGAAGAGCATATGGATAATAAATGCTCCAAAATGAGATTCACAGCACATTTCTATTTCAAAATTATGCTGTATGTTCAGATTCCTGTTTCTTTTTGACATAATAGAGAGGCAGGACCAGCAGTGATGTAAATAATTAATTAATCATATTTATTTATTTATTTATTTAGAACATGGTCGACAGTCATACTTGAAATTATGAGGAGAAAACAAAATATTGAAAAGTGGTTCATAAAGTTGGCACTACATATTCTATGCAAGTTGAGAGGGGGATGTTAGCAATTGCACAGATTCCAGCATTTTGTAACAGTGAAGTGATTAACCACCATAATAATAACATTCTTTTAATGCATCATTCAGGGGTATAATTATATCTAGTATCACTAGAGTGCCAGCTGAGACTTATTATTCCTTGTACCATGTGCAATGCTGCACAGACAATAAAGAGAGTCACTTCATGCTCTGTATGCGCAGGATCTGGATACATAACATCCCTTGCATCTCTGTGTTTCCATTTGTATGAGAAAGGCACATGCTAAGTGAAGGACTGTGCTAAACCTTAACCAGTTCCAGGATCTGGAAAGAGGGAGATCAAGGCTGTGCTACAGAACAGATTTACACTGCTGCAGAATAAAAGAGATTTTTCTTCACCATTCTTCGTATGTAGTACAGAGTCTGAGAAAGTTGTTAGCTTTCCTTTTTCCATTGTGCCAATTTTATGGTAACACTCATTTTTTCTAATATTTGCAGAGAAATGCTGTGAAATTAGACCTTAAACATTTTCATATGGTTATATATATGTGTGAAAGAGGTAGAGAAGAAAAGAATAAAAAGCTATCAAAAAAACAAAAAACAACCTTCTGAAAAACAACTCTACCCAAGGATCAAATTAACCAACAAATCCATCTGGGTTGCCTGATCCTCCACTGTGTAAATACTCACAGTTCTACTGAAGGTAATAGCAACTCTTATTTGTGCCAGCTGGGGATCTAGCCCATGAGGCCATAAAGCAAACAAGGTAAAAAAATCCCATCAACCTGGACATAATACATATAATTTAGGCTACCTCCAAGGGCTCCTGAGCTAATAAAATCTGAATTGAGAGCAAGGACATAATTAGCTCTATTTGTGTCATATTTAATTTTATCAGTGATTTGCCTAATTGGCTTCTATCTGTTTTCATTGTTTTCTGGATTTAGTCACTTTCTGCTTGTATTCTTGCCAGAGATTTGATGGCACTGCTATTCTCTGGAGTTATCCTCTGCAGGAGGGAATCATTCCCAGCTTTACACCAGGGCAACTGAGATCAGAAGGGTGGATTCATTATTGCATATCTGTTCCTATATTCATTGTAGCAACTTGAAAATGAAACACTGGATTGTCAGACTGTTCGAATTTTTACTTATTTTTAAGTATTCTGTGCCCGTATATACATATTCTAAATATATGAGCAGAGTGAAATATCTGTTAAATGTACCTGTCTGAAAGGCAGGAAATTTCTATATTAAGATCATATTGCTCCCTTGAATTCACCACGTTCTCTCTTTCTTCTGTTTTCCTACTTTATAACATCCATAAGGTCTGTACTGCTGTTTTACATTCTGGTGTTTAAACAATAATGAATAAATTATGTAAAAAAAAAAATAAATCAGCATCCTTGTTGTAACTTAAAGTAGTTTGAGAAATTGTTTGGTAGACATTCATTTTCAACGTGAAATAAATATAATTCTGCTATATTTGATTTCACTTAATATATATAATGAAGAAACGTAATATCCACTCATGAAACCAGCTTGAATATTGATTGATATATTATGTTGCATTATGTAATATGGGTAAAATATAGTTAATTAAAATAAAAGATTAGAACTAAATGAAATATGAACTCCTTGAGACCTGAAATTTTACATATACAAGGCCAGATTCTAATTCACTTGAGCTGATGTAGAATCTGAGTAACAGGAAAAACAATCAAGCCACACCTCTAAAACTCGTATAACTGATAGGATTACAGTTTTCATTGTCTTGAAAAGAAGAGAAAGGCTGCAATCAAAACCAAGCAAAGAAATGCGTGCTACCAAAATTAAATTACTTCTGTGGTTTTCCTTTGCCACAGTGTAGACACTATTGGATGTGGTTTCCATTTCTGGTGCCCACACATTGAAAGGATTTCAGAGTGAAAAAAGAGATGGCACATATGATTTATAACATAGGACTTTGAATTTAGATCTAAATTTATTGTACGTATTATTACACACCTAATAAAGGCATCTCAAGACTGGAGACAAGGTGCTTCAGAGTCTTTCTGTAGTTCATGCTGGTCTTACAATGGAAAGAAAGATTATTGTCTAAAATCTGTGGACAAATAACATAAATGGCTGGAACTGAAGTCAGAAAAGTTAAAATTATTTTAGAAATAATAATGAACTGATGATTAAAAAAAAAAAGGAGGTTGTTACAAGTGTTCTAATTCTACTCTGAAATACAAATGAACTGAGAGTGAAGGAAATCCTCCATTACACAAGTTTAGCTAACCAGCTTTATAACTGTCTGTCACTAAGTTCTTGTCTTTCATTCTAAGTAATAACAAATCTACATGTTCTAAACCTCTTTCCAATGGTGAAACCATTCCAAAGTACATGGGATCTCCACACATAAATTCCTTTGAGCTGGTCACAGAATCTGTTCTAATATTTTTGTTATCTCTCATATGGTAATATCAAATCCCATATATATGCAATGTATGGTAAAATCATTCACATGGATATAAAAATAACTACCATGTTTTTAAGGCTTCCATCCAAAGTCTTTGTGCTGTTTCAGGTACCATACATAGGATTTGGAGAATCAGCAACTCTCTCCAGGTAAGCATTCCCAGATTTTGGCATAAAGGTAGCTGGTGAGTCAGAAGCCTTTTGGCTTCATGCCTCAGAGAACATTCTGGGAACAGGGCCCAGAGTACTGTTGCTGCCTACTAATAGCTCACAACACAAACTATGCCAAGGCTAACGTAGGCCTTGTTCAAAAAAAAGAAAAGAAAGGAATAACAAGAGCCTCTCATCAGCTACTTTCACCAGTTGGGGATGTATGAGGAATGTAAAAACCCTAGACAATTTACTCTCAAAATAGTCTCATCATTTTAGAAAAAAAATAAAAAAATATAAAAAAGCTGAATTCTTGATCAATTTTTCATACTGTCACTAAAACTAATTTTAAAAATGATCTGCACTCTTCTATACATAGATTTCCATATCTGACTTTGTAAAGAGATTGACAGTAATGATTTTCTGAAATATCTCAATACTGTTTTCTTAACTTCTTCTACAATTTCAGTTAATTAAAGGTAAATTAAATCCAATCATTTCACCCAATTACATCCACATTGCCCATTTTATTGCACGTGTCTAGGTTGACAGAATAAAAAATTACCTTCAATAGAGGAAAAGCAAATTATTGTCTATTTAAACTGCTGGGACAACATTTTAATTCTTAACACTTGATAAGCACTTAACATACAAGGACAAAATTACCTTAAAGAATCAAACCTTCTGTTCTTCAATTGGCTTCAGTAACTTGAAGCTTTTTAATTAAATACACCAGAGCAGTTTATTGCTTTAGCTGGTTCTCTGTACCTTTGAGTCTTCTAAAGTAGAAACCCTTTTATGTGGTAATAACATTCTGTATAGGTTTCCAAGCAGTATAAAGGTACTGATTTAGCCTATTTATGCTTAGTACTCCACATCTGCTAAGTAATTGCTTTTTTCTTAAGTGAAATATTAGAACACTAGAGCATGTACTTTGTATGTATAGACACTGTGGGTAGTGTATAATGAAATCATTCATGCTGCAATAATTAAAGCTGTGTCAGCATTTTCATTACGAACTCAATGTTTCAAGTGTTTATAATTCAACCATAAAAAAATGTCTTGGACTCTTGCCATCATATCTGAAAACTAGAAAAATATATCCATACAACAGTTTACAAGTTTTGAGCACTTGTTTTGCAGGTGTAGGACTTAAAAACTTTTTGATTTACAAATGAACTCTGATAAATAGCCACTGGCATTTTAAAACCAAAACAAATTCAAAACATTTACAATTATTAGGTTCATAAATCTTCCCTTTTTGTGAGATTATATTAATTGTTCCTAATGGGTATTTTTATTCCTCATCAAATCTGTGATTGTTCATGAGCCGTGAATTTTTCATAGTAAATTCTAAGAATTTGTAAATATATAGCCTACATGATCTTTAATAATGTGAAGTGACACATTATTTTATTAATTTAAGATTATATACATTTAACTCTTTGTAAAGATGCTAAATCAAATCCTTGTACTAAATCTAGTTGCTATGAAAATCAGTATGAGTTTTGGCATGACTCTTCTCTGGAGACAGCAATTAGCTGGTTGTTTTTTTTTTTTTTCACAGATCCAGTACAGCACGAGCATCAGCTGTGTGTGCTTTCCCACAATACACTGTTAATCTGCCTTAACCCTGATGTGAAGGGAGTTGTTGTAGTAATAAAAGAGTAGTTTGTGTTTCATGCCATTAAATCTTTTTTATCAGTCTGCTAAAATGTCTGCCAAGCAAGATTACTTGGACAATGTTTCTTGCAATAGGACAAATGGAAGAACTGAAAAATGACAATTAATTCGGCAGAGTAATAAACAAGGTTTCCTTGATATACTCTTATTTTCTCACGCATACAGTCATCATCTAGTGGAAATTTGGCCCATGGAGACATGAAAATACTGATCCATGGCACCTAGAATCTTTGCGTATGTGTAGCTCTAAGAGCTGTGTTCTGTGTTCTGTGCAGTGCTGTACATCTCACAGTATTCTCAAATCTGTGCTCCATCAAATGGTAAATCTATCTCTGTTCAATTGTTTTTATTGCTGTTTTTCTGCTAATGAGGTTGGAAGTGTGATTAGCTCTCAAGTAGAGTAACCTTTGCAATTCTTCTCCACTCTTCCTCTCCTTTTTTAAATCAACACCATAGCATCCCATCCCTTTTCACTAGAACAACCATGACTTATTTTGGGTAAGGAATATATCTGGGGTTGCCAATAAACTAGTTCATTCAGAATTTTACAAAACACGATTTAGGAAAGAAAGATTTTATGCACATTGCCACAGCACTAGAAGGGAAATGTTTGTTTGTATGGATGAACAAAGGCTATGAATTAAAAACAGCATTAATAAAACTATATCACGTCACTAGTCCTCCAGAAGGTATGCCTATCTGTATAGTGAAAAAACCTTCTAAGGAAAGAAAAAAGCTTCCAGTAGAAATCACATTACTTTGTACCATGCATGTTTCCTTCATTTTCTCAAATGTAGATTTTAAGGGTTACACTAATGTTATTACACAGGTATGACACACAGCTGCGATATGCGCCACGTGAATTTGCTGTGCTGAAATTTCAAAGACTGGTTTACATTTATGGAGCTTTTAAAGTCCACGCCAAACTTCTGGAAATTTAACAAACACATTTTGACCTCAACCCTTCCTCTGTGCGGTATTGTTGGCCAATTTGTCCCAGTTTTACAGGTTTTTAATTTTGAAGTTGTCAGAGTAACAAAACTTGTAGCTGGTGTTACTTAAAAAACAGTTGAAAATAAGAATGGCAAGCCAAACTCACTCCTGCCTTTCATTCCAGTGAAGTAAATGAAATGACACCTTGGTTGAGTTTAATGTGGTAAATTCAAAATAAGATTTTGAAGAGAAAAAAGTAACCACCAAGCAATTAAAGAGTAAACAATCTTATTGTTGAGTCTAGTTCAATCTTTTTTTCACTCTTATCATGATTCTGACTCATGATTTCCTTGTCACCATTTTTTGAGGTTTTACAGCATAGTATAAGTTACTGAATCAAACTCATAGCCACTGTGCATGAGGTTTGTGCATATCATGGGGTTCATATAACTTTATTACCCTTTGAAAAATAGCAGTAAAAAAAAAAGGGAGGGGGGGAGGGGAGAGGGAGAGGGGGAGGGAGAGGGAGAGGGAGAGGGAATCAACAGCTTTTCCCATTCATCATTTCAAGTGAATTCCTTTTCTATTCAGATTCCTGAACTAGAATCAAAATGCTGTATCTTTACATTTGACCTATTTTATATTAAATATTATTTAGAAATTGAGTGCCAAATGTTCACTACGCAGTCCTGATTTTCATTGGATGTGAGCTCTCTAGATCAGAGGTTTGGTCTTCAGGGCAGTAACCTAAAATGTTCCGCTAAGTTACAGCTTTTGCATCAGATCAGCACTGATATTTAACATAAGAAAAATGTACACCAAATTATGTTCAATCTTACACAACTAAACAAGACTTAGTGAAGTAAAATCCGCAAACTTGTGGTGTTCTGACCTAAATAATTTGTCATTTTAATGAAAATAGCTCTAACAGTACCTGTTAACTAATCTTGCAGTGCATTGAACTTGGGAGAACAAAGACTTGAACTAGCTTAGAATTATTGCTTTATACGAAGAATAATAATACTTGAAGAGAAGAGAATCTGATTTCTTATGGAAAATATTTTGGATTTGTGAAATACACATGATTTGAGGTTTTCCTGTAACCCTAGCTGATATCCCAGTAATCTTTTGATGCTCATCAGTAACACACTGTTATGCCTATAAGCACTACTTCTACATCTTTTTCTGTTTAAGACTCATTAAATCTTTAGCAGTCATGAGTAATAGTATCAAAGAAGATAATGCAGGACTCATTTTGTCATACAATACCTACAATAAACTAGTAATAGGGAGTAAAATTAAAGCCTTCTGTAGAAATGTTAGTTACAGAAAGGAAAAAACTTATTTAATATTTCTGTCTTCAACGGAGTTTTGTTAGTAAACAATATGGTCAAATGATATCTATCAACAAAATATTTCCAGTATTGACTACTGATTAATTAGCAAATTCTTTTTTTGAAGAGTTATATACTATCCTTTCATTATACATCTTAAGTATAACTTACAATTTGCTATTGGTCTTTTGAATGAACACAGAACTAACATAGTTAAATATCTTAAATAACTGTACTTCAAAGTTTCTCAGGATTGTATTCATACATTTAAACAAATGACCTAATGAGGATAAATTCTGAGCTTGAGTACTCAGGTGGACAAATTATGCAGCCAAAAAATAATAATTTTTCAGACCTTTACCTTTATTGTTTTTTCATATACAAAATTATTTGTTAAAGTGGGTATTATAGTCATTCCAGTAACCGATCTATTGCCATAAAGGAGACTGTCAACACTAAATAGGAATTAAGAACAAAAATGAACATTTTTTCTCAACAAATTGCTACTTACTCTCTTTTTTTTATGCTAAGGAGAATGATGGGCAAGTATATGCTGAAAAACAGAAGACAATTACAGTCAAGACTCTTCCTTGAGCTGTAGCTGAGGTCAGGCTCTATTATATGGAAGTGCCATTTTTTTCAAATACAAAGTATTTTAGGTACTGAAGAGAATATCTACAGAAGAGGTCTTAAAGGACTCAAGGCATCATTTCAAGGTGCAGAGGATGGACAGGTTATAACATTTCTAGTGAGTATATGTGTATATATTCATGTGTATGTACCAAAAACATGGTGAAAGAGAAAAAAGAAGCAGTTAAAATGCACACTCTCAAAACTCATGTAACAATTAAGAAAATGTGAAGAAAAAGTACCACATGATGCATATCTAAAAGATTTAAAAGTTGATGAATTTAAAAATAATGCTGAATAATAAATATTTTAATATATGTGGAAGAGCTGTCATGTCTACATTTCAAAAATTTTTTTACAAATAATAGCTACACAATATTTATGATCACACATAAAGTCCAGAAAACAGGGATACATTCTGTTGTGTTTATTAGTGTAAACAGAAATTTATCAGTCAACATTATCTTCATTCTTTTTCATCCTTACACCTTAGTGCCTTACAAAGCAATGAGATCCACTGATAGCAAAGATTAAATTACCAATCAAAACTGTTGGATTAGAAATAAAAAACTTCTAGTTTTTTTCGTATAAACACTGTCATAGTACTTGATGTGAGCATAACAGGGGTACTGTGCCTGAAACTAAGCTCACCCATATGTAGTGGTACTCTAAATTCATAGACACAGAGTAATGTCTATGACCACATTTGACTTACTGTAATCACATGAGCATGGTTGCAAAGTTACTCACAAGATGTACAGTTTATGCAGCTGATATAAGGTAAGCAGAAATTTCATGTAAATTCACACTTGTATTTTGCAATTTTGAAAGAACACTGCTGATTATGGCTTTTAGAATTTCAAAGCCCTTTTCCACTACGTTAAATTTAAGGGAGAGCAAATGGTCATTGCTATTTATTAGTTACACTATTTATTATGGATTCAGATCTTTGAAAATGACTTTCTGTTAATGACAGTCTGACCTCATCATTAAAGGGCTGTTTTAGAGCCAGAAAATAGCTTCTCTACCCAAGTGGATGAACTGAGCTGCTGCAGTGGCTATGAAAAAGGCAAAATGAAATTAGATTCTCTCCCTGTAGGGGGTAGACATTGACCATTGTCTGATGCCAGCAACAGGTCTAAATAGTTCTTTTGAGGTTATTTTACCTTCCTAAATTTCCAACTTCGTCGCTTTTAAATTGCCAAGCTCAGACTATTACTTTTATCAGATTGGGTGTTTTTAAACTGCAAAGTCAGGCTAATGACTATCATGAACAAAGGATAACTGTCAGCCTAAAGCCATGGCTAATTAAAAAGACCACATATACTTGTCCGCCCAGGAGTAAAGAAAATATCTTCTACAGAGGGGAAGACTAATTAAAGCATTTTACAGGCATAACTATGCAGACTCACTTGTTCCACTTCCAGTGTTGACAACAGCCACCAACCTGGGTAACAGTTCAGAATAAATTAAGCCTAAAGTGAGAAGCGTCATCTCATTGGATCCTCTGGAAAATAAATTTAAACATACTTCTGGTATAAATTCTTACACTGTGTCATCATCTCCTTAAGATGCTGGCAGATCCTTTTAATACTGCATGTGTTTATTTCACAGAGAGAACACTTTGTATATGCAGCGGACACATTCTTTTACATTGGCTGGCATACCACCTGAAAGTTCATCGCAGCAAGCTTGTTAGTGTGCTTCGATATATATGCTACAGTAGTAAACAGATGCCCAACTGCAAAGTAAAACTCCAGTAGGAGGCTCAAAGAATATGTGTGTGCTAAGAACAAATCTTGACTCCAAGTTCAAGCACAGTTTAACAGTGAATCCAAAGTTGTAAATGCAAACTAAAGGCAACTTCAAGGCTGCATTAACGCAAGCATGAAAGACTGAAGAGTCAAAGTTGAGATTCTGTACATCTGTTTCTAATATGCCTATTCTTGCAGTTTAGACAAGCGATTTTCTTTTTTTCTGTTTCAAGCTTTGCAATCACTGTAGTTCATACAGTTTGTTAATTTATAATTTGGTGGTTATTTATATTTCCATCAATGATTTGATAAATAAAATACTGCAGTTTTCTTTTGAAGGATAAATTGCTTTTATTTTTTAATTTCTGAGATTTCTAATATTTACTTCCTTCATTCCCTCTTCCCTCCTTTTCCCAAAAAAGAGGAGGTTTAGAGGGCTTTAATTTCTTCATTTAGGGATTTTCATTTGCTTTTCATTATAAATATGATTAATCCCTAACTCTGCTCAGTAATCAGATATTGTGCACAAACAGATACATCAATAGAGAAATGTACTTATGTGTTATTGATATCATTATATTTTCAGCTTTAGATAGTGAAGCTGCTTCAGAGCTGTATGGTCTGAGCATTCAGGCTGAAGTATCAGGACCAGGGCACGGTGTAAAATGAAACAGGAGGAAATACACAGGGGATCTGCATGCAAGCGTTATTCTGGTTCATTTCTGCACCAGCCTTCAGAGGATTCTCTCAAAAGTAAACACAGTAAATTAATTCCCAAGTAAAACAAGTAAAGGCAAATTTTCCACTTACTGCGTGTTGTGCTTTGTCCGTGCACTGAAGAGAAGAGAGAGTTCTTCAGCACTCACCTAAATCCAGGTTGCTTTCTAAATTAGTTATACATGTAAGCAGGAGAAAGCTCATTGACTTTGTAACTGTGCAAAGAGCAACCCATCTCACTGCTGCTAGACAACCCTTCAGGACACTCTGAGGAACTTCAGCACAAGAGCACGGCATCTATTATGCTTGAGGCTCTACCATTTCACCTACACCTGGGTGGATCTATCAAGCTTCATCAGTGTTAGAGTGGTTTGGCTATGTGGTTTAAAGAAAAAAAAATAAAAAGAGAGAGGAGGAGAAAGGGAGAGAGAGGAGAGAGAGAGAGAGAGAAAAGGGCTTGCCGTTGTCACACTTGTTTCCTATTAAAGAGCCTTACGGTGGATTGAGTAATTGTGTACGAAGGTAGTCTGGCTGGCAGATGTGTGCAGCCCCAGTGGAGCACTAGATTCAAGGCAGATGGGTTGTACCAGGGCGCAAACAACACTGGAAAAAGGGAGGTGTGATTAAAACAGCAGGCCGTCATTTTACAGTGCTAGAAGTCGGGACAGGAGGAAAGCTCCCAAGAACTACAGCTCCCCAAAACGGGAACTGTACAGCCACAAGCAAGCTGCAATAAAACAAAACTGATAGAGCACAGCGGATGATCAAATCGACTGAGTTATGCAATTCCAAACCCATCATGATTATTAATGAGCCTCTTCCCCTCCTCCTCCTCCTTGCAGGCACTTACATTAGAAATACTCAGTTGCAATGAGTGTAAGCATGGGTTTATTCAAAACAGAATCCTGGGCTACTGTACAGAGACATCTTTTGGAAATGGTTTAGAGTTACTCTGAGGGCTTTACATTGTCTGTAAGGTCTGGTTCAGTTTAAAAGAATAAGAGAAGCCGAGCAGTGGGAGTGAATCTGCCGCTAGCAGTTATATCTGAGAATGGTTGAAGCAGATTATCAGAGAAGTGAACAAGGGAATTCTTATTACAAACTTCTGTCTAATGTGCATAGGGCCAAAATCAGCCCTGGTATAACCACGCCATGTATGTCAGGGGTGATTTTGCCATGTTACCTCTCCCTGTTATCATAACAACAGTTTGCAATGGTAGTACACTGGACTCCTGTGCAGTAAGTAGAGAAGGGCTCTCTGTATGATATCAAAATGATCTCAAGTGCAGCACTTTCAGGTGTAAGATCATGCATGCACTGGCTGCCTAGTTTGAAGCTTAAGTAACTGAAATAATTCTTACTCACCTTTTGTTGGATTTCTGCTCAGAAGCGATGAGTCTGGTACAGTTCAGTCAACAACTCTCTTCTACAGTTTTCTCTAGTAAAAAAGATTCCCCTGCACAGATGCCTGCATGTGAATTGGTCACCCTGAAATACCTTATGGTTATGGTGTGAAACAGGCATCTCTGGAAATGCCTGTTCTAGCTCTAAATAGTTCTAAAACAGGTCATACAAATAATATCCTTTTCCTATTGATTACCACAGTAAATCCCCTCTGAATGTTCAGTCCTCAAACAATTTTAAGTTAGGATTGATTAGAAGAGTTATGATGTTCTATAAGAAATGGGATTATGGCTATATGGCCCTCCAAAATATTACTAAAGTATTCTAAGATGGCATTGTAGAATACTATAGTACTTATTTATTGTGTACAGGGAATACTGTTCCTTAATGTCTACCAGCTGTTTTATCAGACACTTTAGACAAGAATGGTTTATGTACAAAATCCTATGGATATTTCCCATGTAAGCTCTTGTTATTAATTTTTCAATAAGGCCCATTCATAGTCAGGTAACTGGAACAGCAAAGGAAACATAAAAAATGGACAAATATTCTTTCTTTTCATAGCAAAGTTCATTTTTTTCCATGTCCTAGGATTGTTTTAGTGCCACAGAAATTTTCTAAGAATGTAGTTTTCATTGCTTCCTCAGAGACTTTTAAAGGGTAGATGTTGGCATGCTCTTCTCTCTTAATGAGAGAAGGACCATCCAGAAAAAAACAAACAAACAAACCCTAACAACAAAGAACGATTTTGGAACTAATGGACTTAAAGTTGTTATGCTGGAGTTGCCTGTGTCTAAAGTTAGAAGACATCTCAATGTAAAATTTAGCAAAAGTCTTAATTTCTTTCTGGCAATAGCAGCATATCTCAGGCTTCACAGCACTGAACAGATTGTTGGCCCTTTCAAGCCTAAGTTTTTTGGGATCCTTGGAAAACTGGGGTTTCACTTTCAATCCAGAATAATTTTATGAGACTGCTTATGCCTTGTACAAAATGGACTTCCAATTTTCAAAGACAATTAAATGGAGCCTCACCTACTTCTGTGCAGTCAAGCCAATTTCAATAGGTTTCCGAAATTTGATGCTTTCAATGACTACATTTTTCATGATATAGGAAAGGATTCTCTGGTTCTGTTACAGTTTGGAAGAACAGCGTTCTTTTGGCTGGTATCTGAACAATCACCTGAGAGAAGAGTAGTTGGCAATGAATGGTGAAGAGGATGCAGTGAAGTGAGTCAGTCATTGTGTTTTCTATGATTCTATGGAAAATACCTCTTATTTTATTTATTGGACTATTTGTTCAAAGGCAGTTTAATGAAAAATGTGCAAATAGTCCCTGACAGAAGGTAGAGTTTGATTTGATCTCTTCAGAAAAATAAAGGATCAGACCAAAGATCAGGGTATTTCTGTTCAAAAAGAAAGTTTCAAAGAAACATTTTACATTGAAGGTGGTCCTGTAATAAGCATCATTTTTGGACTTTTCTTCCTTTCTCTGACATCCTGAAGAGAAATCAGCGGGCACATACTTTCATGGAAAGAATCTAAAGGAGAGATACAAAATTTGTCATATAGATAAAGCACTTCAAAAACAGTAGAGTTTGACAATGACCTCTTCTTCCATTTTCTGTCTTCCTACTCATCATGCTGTGTGCTGAAGGTGTGCTCCTTGTATCTTGGGTGCTGGGAAACGGGTAATGCTGTGACCATGATAAACTGACTTTAGCCCGAAGGGATGTGTAACTGCCCAATGCTCCTTTAATAACCAGGTGACTCTGTAGTAGTAAGAAACTGTGGACAACAGACTGGGGAGAAAAATACTGTTTAGTTCTAGTTATTACTGTACACTCAGTTAGCTCCGTGCCACTTCTAGGTGTGGATTCCGCTACTGAGTAAGACATCTCAGACTGTCTAAATTCTTCCATCCAAAATTCTAGAGTTTTCATTTTCTGCACAAATTCTTTACCAAAGTGATTGATCTGCATAAAGCACAGGTTAAAACTAGCTGGATCTGGGCCTTCTCTGCACTCCTTTTCCAAACATTGGTAGTTAGTGCTCTTTTACCTTGAAAAGCTGTTGATGTATCTCAAGTCTTTCTCTACTATGTATGTAGAAGTTACTGCAGCTATTAGTGAGGAAACCATAGGATACTAGCTTGTTCTTTATTTTAAATAAGAAGTTTCCTGGCAAATCTATCTTAAGTCATATAGTTCCTGACATAGTTTTATTTGGCTTCTGAAAAGAGAATGTTTCAGGATGGTGGGGATTATTCTCCTTCCATTTACATCTCTACATCTTCACTGAGTTCAGGATAACTCCTTTCCTGACATTTTCAAGCATATTAGGATGGCCCTGTTGTCTATGAAACTGTTACATGACCACCCACTATTAAACAGATGTTCCCTGGCTCAAAATATAAATAGAGTCTGCAGCATGAAGCTGGCTGTGATTTATTTAGGTAACTGTGACCTTGTATGGAAATTTTTTCACTTTTTTTCTTTTTTGGCAAAAACCTTTTGATTTTCAGCAAAGGAAAGACGTTGGGCTAAAAAGGAACTCTTTCTTTCACATGTAATTACACTGAGATGTACCTGATTTACTGGGTGTAAAAAACTGCCTTCTTCAGGAAAATGTGGGTAGAATATGAAAAACAGTAATACAATAGAATATTTTTAGAATCTGTGACAATGTCTTTCTGTAAGTGAAATAATTCAGGCGACAGTCCGCATCTCTGCAAAGAAAATGATGTAAGCATTTGGTTAAAGAAACTGATACACCATCAATCCCATGGAGTGTCTCTGATTCTTTTCTAAAAATGCTTGAGAGCTTCCCCAGTGAATTAGTGGCATGTCAAGGAGGTCTAATGCTCTGGTAGCACACTGCTGGCTGGACTGTGACTATAATGGGAGAGCAAGATGAGAAGTGATGTAATTGGAAGAGGCTCAGTGAGTTGGTTGTGGAGCAAAGGTGCTTACATAGAGCAGTCATGATTCTGAGGATTTCACTATTATGTCTGCACTGGCGACAGAAGACCAGTCTCTTTATCTGGAATTGGTAGAGCAGCTGTTAAGAGGGTGATGCCAGCTGTCAAGGCTTGGTGGTCACTTCCTAGAACAATGACAGAGACACATCTGCAACACAAATTTCTGCTACCTCAATGTGTATGTATGAGTGTTAGATCCAGATCCACTGTTGTACCAGAGTATACTATGAGTGAATGCAATCACACCCTGCTGAAGTGCTGAATTTGTGAGAATTGTGCCTAGTCTAAAGGTATAAGAGAGGAAAAATGTGATGGTGGGAAGCAGATTGCCACATTGACAGAATAGTTCATCCTAATCACCCTGATCCTGAACTGCCTATTGAGCAGTCATTTGTTCTTGAGGATCCCATACAGCTCATACACTACTACAGATTAAATGATCCTAACATAGACTGGGAGATAAACTGCCCCCAGATTGTTTTCTAAGCCTGGATAATGAGTTGTGTGAGGTGGATGTAATCGGAGGCAGGAGGACAGTTGCCTTAACTCAGTTGCCCCTTCCCGCTGTGGGAAGAGTTCAGGGCCAGGGCTGGGCCTTGGGGATAGCTGCCTCACCTACTGCTCATTACTCAGTTTTCTAAAGTCAATGTTTCAGAAGGTCTGTCCAAGATAAAACTCTGTTCATTTAACTCCCTTTATCCAAACTTATGGCTTTTAAATGAGGAAGCATTCCTCACACTGAACATCCAGACAGGGCAATTTGTTTCCCAAGTTTCTGGGTAAAGGCCCGAGATGGTGTCATATTAATATTTTAGCAAGAATCCCTAGAAATCAAATCCAGGCACTCTGCATTGTGAGACTGTTGCTGGAAAAAAAATTAGTTTTCTAGTCAGATAAATAGTGTAGGAGAATATAAATTATACTAGAACTCAGGATTCTTTTTGTGATATAAAGATGTGAATATTCAGTATCATTGTATCATGTATAATAAGCATTGCATAACCTTGATGTAAATGAATGATGGAAGGCAGAAGATGCACGTGGTCATGTAACCACACTGCATGATCTGGGACCTTGACCGCACCAATGAGTGGTAATTAGAATTGTCACCTCTAAAACCAGACTTGGATGAACTTCAAATGCAGAGATTGTTGGAGTCAGGTATCTAGGAAAAACTGGAGGAAAACCAGATGGTCTAAACAGTCTGTGAGCTAAAAAACCTAAACTAACCAGTTGGTGTAAGTATGGGTTTGAAACAAACCAGAACAGTTGTGAATTGCTAAGTGTGCTGTGAATGGAAAGAAGGAAGGGGAAATGGTAATGAATTAAAGACTTCTTCTCCAGTTTGGACAACAGTTTGCCTGTAAGAGGTGACAGACCAGATTCTGTGGGGATATGAGTTAGCCCAAATCACAGCCAATCTGACATTTTGGCAGCACCAAAAGCAGGAGTTACCATTCTTCCCTCTCTCCTGTCCCCATCTCCTGACTGGGGTGAGTGGGAAGAGCTATGAACTGGGTGTGGCGAGATGTCTTGTGTGGTGCTGGTGAGATATGACACTGAGACTCATAAGATCTCACAAAACTTCTACCTAACGTTCAGTCAATTATTTTTTGCTGCAAAACCTGTATTAAGTTTTTCAGAGTTTACCCAGGTAGGGCTGAATGTTTCCCAAGTCAGGATCTTAGTATTACTGCACTGGAAGCTTCTGTATTGGCTAGACATCCATGGAGGATGAAGAATTGGATCAATTTCCTATTAAGGTCTTGAAATACTAAATGAGGAATGTTTGTGAAACTTAAACTCTGTGTCAAGGAGCACAAAAGAATTGCACTATGTTTACAGATAACAAGACTCCCTAATATGTCCTCCTGTATTGCTACACTAACATGAAACAACTGATTTTGTTTAGAGAATTTATGAATTCACACTGATATTTTTTCAACTCTGTTAAGGAGAGAAGGAAAGAATGTTAACATGGGGAACATGTTCATGGTTTTTTACTACTGTCTCCTAGTGGAGGTGCTTAGGGAATTACATCATGGTGAGTCGTTCCAACAAGAGCATAGACATGTCTGTCAGGTTGTTTTTTCAGCAATTACCAGCAGTTACCAGTAGGTAATAAATATTTCTGTAGTGACTTATTACCGTGCTTCTTAGCAGTGCTGATAAACTTGGATTGCAGTGCTCTTACCTCTAACCAGTTTCATAAAGAAACCCAAAGCTCAGAATTAAGAGCAAAAAAGTAGACGAAGCAGGTTAGCATGTTTTAGGATTCATGTATCTAATCCTCCCCCTCCTCCTCCTGCAGTAGCCCCTGTTAAACATATTTCTTTTCTGTGGAAGTGGCTGAATTCCAGACCAACAAGTTGGGCCCAGACTGCTCAGTGCAGCAGCCTTTTTTCTCAGTCCAGACTTACATATATCACTCTCTACCCCCACCACAAAGATTTAGAAATCATCTAAATAATTCTGCAGACAGAAAGGCCTTTAAATTACCCCATAACCTAACCCATGGGTTTTTTTTTCTTTCTTCTTCTTTTTTAAATACAATTTCCATACTCTTGAAGCTTGTGAACTGTAGAGAATCCTAGGTATATTGCTTCTTTTTATTACTCCTTAGACTCCCAATCTGCCAAAAGGCAATGATACTGCCCTCCAGAAAAGTGATTTGAGATTTATGGATGCCAAATGCAGAACAAGTAGTAGTTTTTATTATATTACAAGGTGGGACTTCCACAGGCTTAGTTAAATGTCATAAAATGCATACTTCAGTGGGGGTTTGTGTATTTTTCAACAGTAATGTACTTTTCTGTAATTCCTTAAAAAAGTTGCAAAGGGAGAGAAAAATTACTGATCATTTCCTCACTGTTCTAAATTAGCACAGCAGTACTGAACTCTGCAAGCTAAGAATTGGGATTTCCCAAATTTTACTACATATAGGAATTTTCCTTCACTTTGAAGATTTGCTTCTTTGATGTCATCAGGGGAAAACTGGTATTTACAAATATTGGTATATCTGTAAATAAAAATCTTAATGTATAATTTTTCCTATTTTACGAATCTTGCATATGCGATGCTACTAAAGTTTAGAAAATGAACGACTGATTACAACCATTTGCCCTATTTATGTAGAACTGCTAAAGAAGACAAAACTGAAGCTAACCTCAAGGCCTTTTTTTACACAGGAAATTTCAAGTGGGAATGGAAGCTGTTTCTTATTGTTTAAATTCTCATTCTACAGTAATTTCACATTTCGGAGTGGCATGTTACATGTGTCATTTTATTTATGTCGTGGAACCCTACAAGGCAAATGCAACCTATTTAGTAAATCCAGATTTTGCTATGACCACAACTTAAAAACATAGGAAGTTCAGTTTCTTTAACATAACATTTACCTTCCTCCCCATTCATAATTCAGTGGCCAGTTACTACTTGGGTTCCCGTAGGGGTTTTTCATTTTGACTCTTTCTGTTTGGCGTTTCTCTCAAACTTGCCCTGTTTTCCTAGTGATCATCTCCCCTCCAACATTTCTTGATCTGTATTTTGACTTTTCTCTGGTTGGTGCAGTGAAGAGAATAAATGTTTCTGTTTAGAGTTGCCAGACATTATTTGGAAGCAGACTGAAAAACGTGAGGTTTGCAGCTCATTCCAAATTCAATGTAGGCTCCAAGAGGTATTGGTGGTTTAACTGAATGAGCTCAAATTCATCTAATTTCTGCTCAGATCTCATCACAGCTTCCTAACCTTCCATTGGCTTTTGCTTACTTGTCTAAGTAAGTAAACTCTGGGCTGTGCTTTGCTCACTTTTCAGGCATTTTACCTAGGTCAGTTTGAAAATAATGTCATCTATTTATTTCCCATGGATATTACAACGGATTCAAAGAACACACTAACACTGTTTGACAGAGCAAATTCACAGCTACAAAACACTGGTTTCAACATAGCCACCACCATTAGCTATGCATTTTTGCCCGCATGCCACACTTTATGCCACAGTATTTATTCCTTGTATCCAATCTGCTTCACGGTAACATCCTGCATCAGGAATGACAGATTCCCAGTTGCTCAACAGTACTGTAATCTAATACACGATGTACAATTCATTCTCTTTCATTTTTAACCCAGATTCTGAAAAGTAGAAGTTCAGTTCTGTGTAGTTCAACAAGTATGTCATATGCAAAAGTATCTCCCTGTTCTTCTGAAGCCATAACTTTGCTTTAATAAGGGAAGAAATTATAAAAAGAATTTTTTTTTTTCGTAGTGCATTCAAATGTAAAAAATATTATCATATGCTTGTTATCTTTTCTTAGTTTAATGAATTCGTGCAATTCATTTTGTCCAATTATTTCTGTGAGAAATTCAGAGAATTTCTTCCTGCTGCAAAAATACTGTATTTTTTCCCTCTTCTTTTCTTTTCTTTTCATCTCTTTTCCTCTC
This sequence comes from Odontophorus gujanensis, assembly GCA_013399175.1. Classification (NCBI taxonomy): domain Eukaryota; kingdom Metazoa; phylum Chordata; class Aves; order Galliformes; family Odontophoridae; genus Odontophorus; species Odontophorus gujanensis. The sequence continues at coordinate 104,985 of VXAB01002550.1, read as the reverse complement.
CTCTCCTCCCTTCCCTTCCCTTCTCTTCCCTTCTCTTCCCTTCTCTTCCCTTCTCTTCCCTTCTCTTCCCTTCTCTTCCCTTCTCTTCCCTTCTCTTCCCTTCTCTTCCCTTCTCTTCCCTTCTCTTCCCTTCTCTTCCCTTCTCTTCCCTTCTCTTCCCTTCTCTTCCCTTCTCTTCCCTTCTCTTCCCTTCTCTTCCCTTCTCTTCCCTTCTCTTCCCTTCTCTTCCCTTCTCTTCCCTTCTCTTCCCTTCTCTTCCCTTCTCTTCCCTTCTCTTCCCTTCTCTTCCCTTCTCTTCCCTTCTCTTCCCTTCTCTTCCCTTCTCTTCCCTTCTCTTCCCTTCTCTTCCCTTCTCTTCCCTTCTCCTCTCTTTTTTTCACCTAAATCTAAACTCATTAAAAAAATCAGTCCCTGAAATTAAGAAATTCTAATCATTTATGAGTGTAAAAACTCTAGATTACAGAAAAGGAAATTTATTGCATCTTTCCACAGAACTTTTATTTTCCTCTCTACAGCTTTTTCAAACAGGTTTTACTTGAAACTGTTACACTGAGGGGTACTTCCTTTGAATATTAACCTAAAGATTCAAGTCTAAGGTTTCAGAATGGCACAAAATAAGTTCTTTTAACATGGACAGAGATGTCATTGTTACCTTGATTTACATAGGTTTTTACTGACATTGCTCGTATCAGCTGCTTTTATTATTCTTAATTTAGCAACACCTTCTTTGAAACAAATGATGAAATACTCCAAGTTCAAGAACATCAGAGACTTAACAACTCCCCACCTTACCTCCTCTGTGTTCTTTGATAGTTTACTCTGTTCTTTCTGCTTTTAAAATTGCTTCTGAGCAAAAGAAAACATCTTCACATCCCTTTCCCCAAGTAACATAACAGCTAATTTTAGATCCCCTTGGGCAGTACACATATAATTGAGAGAGAGCTATACCCCCATTTTCATTATGTCACATTTCTGTACAATTAATTTGATCACAAGTTGTTCAAATCATTATGTCCAGCCATACAGCTTGTGATGTCCTTTGATGCAGTCTGTGTAATTAATACACCATCCTCATCTCCTCCTTCCTTGGTAATAGGACAAGGGGAAACAGCCGCAAACTGAAGCAAAGGAAGTTCCGCACAAATGTGTATGGGAACTTCTTCACAGTGGGGGTGTCAAAGCACTGGAACAGCCTGCCCAGAGAGGTGGTAGAGTTTCCTTCTCTGGAGATGTTGAAGACCTGCCTGGGTAGCACCTGTGCAACCTGGTCTAGGGAGCTGCTTTGGCAGGGGAGCTGGACTCAATGATCTCTAGAGGTCCCTTCCAACTCCTACAGTTCTATAATTCCGTGATTCCTTACTTTTCTACTTGTTCAGTATATTTGTGATAAACAGGACTCACCAGACACCTTTTAGCCATACGTCTTTCTTTGAAAACTATTCTTGATTTGTTTTTCAGAGGCTCCAAAACAAATTACACAGTCTTCAAGTGTGTTGTATAGTGCTTGTCTTCTGTAGAAATACTTCTAATACCTATATGTATTAGATCACAGTGAATGATTCCAGGAAAATGTGAAAATGACAGGGAGAAATAAAATGAGCTAATTATACCTTGTTACATTCAAGTAGAGAGTGTCTTAAAAATTAACATAGACTGTTTTCAACTTGTCTGCCCAGTCTAAGAAAGATGTCAAAAGCTTCCCCTATAGATATTAAAAATAGCAATGGGCTATTAAGTGATGTTCCTCGTGCATCCTAACCATTTTAGAAGGAGATGAATAATTCTCTGAGATGTTTAGTGCCTACTTTTGACTACAGAAAGACCTAGAAAAAAATTCTTTTTAGATTGGCTTGCTCCCAAAGTTATCATAGTATTTTTCCCTTTTTGCCATTATTCCCCTATGTCTTTGTCCACTACATTGTGGACTCTAAACCTGCTTTAGGAAAATGTGTCATGCTGATTCAGGTGCAGTTAACCATCTATGAACTATGCAGCTAGTCCCTGCATAGTTACATAGTTCAGTCTGTTCTAGGAAATCACTTTTCTGTTTTGGGGAATAAGTGCATCTACTTTGTCTTCTTGCAAGCAGGTTTAAAAGATATGCCAAACCTGACACCATTCTGAAGACTGTACACCACCACCAGCACAGACATGTGCTCTGCTTGAAATAATCTGTCCCATATTTTAATGGAGATAAAATTAAACATTGCATCCACTCATCCTGGAGTATCTCGTACTATTTCCTTTTTAATTCTCCCTCAGAAGCTCTTGTGCACATATTACATAGTGTCCAAACAAATTGGAACCTCCTGCTTCAGCTAGTGTCTTGGCAAATTTCTCTCTTCCTGGAACCCATTCAGGATTTTCCTGGCTATGTCTTTTACAGAAAGGCATCCAGACAAACCTCTACCTCTCAAGCCAGCTCTCTGACATATTTTCAAAAGTAAAGGCAGTATTTAGGAAACTATGACTGGGCATAAATGTGTAAAGCAAGGGTATGCACTTTTCTCCAATGGGATCAATCTAAGGCTTAGTGCACTCAGTGGAAAAATCTTTGCAGATATCAGGGGTTTTATATTAGACCTGTAGTTGGCATTCCTTTTAGAATATACATCCAGGAATGTAGAGGTAATTCTAAAATGAAGCCATGATTCTTACTGTAAATTAATACAGTTTGTACTTTCTTAAAAAAAAAAAAAAGACTATATGTATTATATATATAATATTCCTGAAATCAATTCATGATGGTTTACTTTAAAATTGGAAGAGGGCCAAGAACTACAAAATGGGAGACAGAGAAAAGTGTTATTCTGAGCAATGAAGTAGCTCTGATCACTGATCCAGATATCTTCACTGATTGCATAAGATCAAGTCTTGATGAAAACAAGGTTGCTTCTGCTCTGCTCTGATGTGGTTTCAGACGGACATTAAAGAACTCAGCACTTTTTTTTTTTTTAAGAGAATAAAAAGAAAGAAAGAAAAGCCAGGACAACTGATCATCCTCAGGCTAATCTAAGCCAAAATTATTCTTTCCAGAAAAATAGGATTTAGTTTCCAAAGTTGTGGTTTAATCTCTTTTTCGCCATGGCTGTATCATGTTCACCCACCAAGATGTAACATTAATGGCACTAAAGAGTGTTCTTTATAAAGCCTGTGGGACAAGCTAGGTATAAATGTCAGTCTGTCATATAAAAACTTCTTTGACAGCCTTCTTAGCCAGACTTCCCAGAGAGACATAATAGTTGTGAGGTGCAAATGTGTGTATGGAGCTTACCCTTATGGATTAAATTGTTGATGGATGTTGATGAAAGACAAGCACGATCAAACGAGACTCTCTACTGTCTCAGTGATTTAACCCTTTTACTTCTTGCCACTGAGCTACTGTGATCTTGCATATTCTTTTGTCTATATATGTGGTTAACAGTAATAAGTTCTTTAGATTTTTACTGTTTCTGTTGTCATTGTTATCGCTATTGCTCTTCTTGCTGCTGGTACACCTGATGTCACTTTTTGTGCCAGCATCTTATAGACAATATGTATATTTCTAATTTTGTTGTATACAAATCAAGTGAAGTTCTAAATCCTTAAGGATTTTTTTAAATCTAAGGTGGATCCACTGTACTTTATTTTCACATAAGCTCCTGTTTATGGTATAATTGCCTTGCAGAGCTCTGGTTGCAATAGAAGCAGCTATAGGAAAGATTTTGCTTTTATTTAGTTCTTTCATGTACTGATAGCTGTTTAAAGGTGATAAGTAGATGCTGATGCTATCAGGACCAGATAGCATCCTCCATCCTTGATTGTTGATAATAACAGGTCAGGTTTACTGACCATCGAGGCAGATTCAACTCCTGTAGTATAGCAATAAGAAAATATTTGGTTTATTTTACTAATTTGACTGGGGAAAACAAAGGTTTGACTGCTCCCCCAAAAAGCTTCCTAATACCTAATCCAGATATACTTCAGTTATCTCTGAAGTTTGTTCTTTCCTCACATAATACCCCTTTAATCACCTATGAAATCCAGCCAATCCTCACAGCACTGTCTGTTACTTTTGTGAACTTCTTTCATTGCTATCTATTTTCAGTAATTCCTCATGTCATGTCAAGCAGTTTTCCATGCCCTACTCAGTTAGCTTCTTCTCAGGTCAGGACAGCCAAGCCATTTGCCTGCAGCTCTGACAATAACAATTGATAACAGACAGCAGTATGGACTTCTGTTGCCATCATTACCATCCATCAGGGTTCACATGTCAGCCCAGTCCCTCATGTTCACTGATAAAATGGGTATAAATAAAGAATCCATAATCTGCTGTTTTTACACTGACAATTCAATGTTTCACAAGAAGGAGGTATGAAGAAGGGGGGTGTACTCGAGCTTATGGGAAAATCTTTCCAAGACTGCTCCTGAACAAAACCAATTTCCTTACAAATTATCTGTGGCCGCACAGTGTCATTCTTACACTGAATAGAATATTACTCCAAAATTCTCCCCTACAAGAAACCATGTGGCTGTGAGACAACTTCCCTCCACTCAGTCATCTTCTAATAGCCAAGGCAAACAAGTTCATTTCATCTCACACGGGAGACTGTTTTATTGTAAGTATTCCCTGCTGCTCATCTTATCTTTAACTCCCTTCTAATGGACTTCTAACAGCACTTCCTTGTATTTCAACAAACACTAATTCTCTGCTCCTTGTATTCATGCATTTATATAGTATCTCTATCGATTTAATTTTTAAAGTGAGCCAACAAAATAACAAAACTCATTAATCAGCTTCTGTCTCAATATATTTTCTTTCACATCTCTGATGTCCTTCTCAATTTGTCTACATCATTTTGAGTAGTCCCTGTACTATAGTACAATCACTCATATTCAAAGACTGTCTTTTCTCTGCCATGATGAGATGTACCAATTAAAGTAGACCAGTACTAGATTTGTCTAAGCCATCATGCCTTGCTATGAATTCCTGTCAAATTTAAATATCCTTGGCACCTAATTTAATTAATTGTCCTTTTCATGTGTTTGCAATATTTTCCAATTCACTGCATGTGTGTATTTTTTATTATTTTTCCTTTTATGCATTAGCATTCATGTCTAACAGAAGCTTACTTTATTATTTCCTGACCAATATTTCTAGATTTGTAAGATGTCATCTTTTTATTTTCTTGTTTTCAGTTGTTTTCTTCTATGTTTCTCATTGTAGAATATGTACTAGGCTTAATATTGAGTTTAAACTCCTTCTGAAAAAGCACCTTATAAAAAAGAATAAATTTTTTGAGAAAATAACAAACTAAGTCAGAATATATTAAGAAGAATCAGCAGTTTATGCAAGACAATTCTACTGAACTATACTCCATTTAATTGGCCTAAATGTTAACTTATTATAGCCTAAAAGGTTCTCACTTTTTGTGCAGAACTAAGTACATGCGGCCGACTTCATTTTTCAGGCAGTGATGTACAGGTGTCTTTGCTGGACTGGACTGTATCAGTGTTATTGGAGCTAAAGTTGAAGTAGCAGGGATAGACTAACAGTGACATCTAAGAAGAAAAACCAATAGCTCATATGCAATATCTGATATCTCAGATAAACATGACAGGGTAGTGGAGACCTTTCAGAAAGAAAGGCGAGCAGAGTAAAGTCATCCCAAGGGTCCAGGTGATGTCAGTATATTTTTGTATACTAAGTATAAGTGCTATGCTGTAAAAAGCCATGTGACTAATAAATGGTGCTGTGAAGCTGGCCACATCGCTAACACACTCTGTGGGTTTTCAGTACTTTCTGAAACTATATACTTATTGTATTTTCCCAAATAAAAGATATTTGTGGTTTCATATTCTCAGAACTCCTGGTTGCTAACAGGGGAGAAGGAACACCTGTAAATGTTTAGATTATTAAATTCCTAAATGTTGGTGCTTTAGGTGGAGGAGCAAGCCACCATTTTTATTTATTTCAGAAGGAGTTCCCTAGATTTTTTATTGAACCCAGTCCTGGTTACTACCGCTGACACCTGGCAGGAGGGCTACATGTGCACCAAAAGTAAATTACAAAATTCCAGCACTTTTATTCCTTCACTCTCCTTAAACATATAGGTGGACATTTCATACTCCTACTGAAATTGGTGGGAATAGTGTATGTAGCCTGCAATTGAGTTTGGCCTTCTAACTAGAAACTTTCTGAAAATCTTCTCTTAGAAAATGCCAATGGGCTAGCACAAAAGTGTTTGACAAGAATGAGTTAGTGCCAAGTTCTCTTTCAGGCAGCATTTCTGCTGAACAGTAATGAAAATAATACAAAAGAGGTACTGATGAAGAACAGACGGCAGAAGTCTTGAGTTCTACCATGTACAACAAAGCTACAGAGTTAGGAAAACCAATATGTTTGACTTACCTGTTTGGAGAGTATAAGAGTTTGTATTTGCACATCTATACATGTGCATATATTTGTATATATACACACAAATATAAATAGTATATAAGCAAAAAGTTTCATTTTTTTCTTTAAGCATTTGAATAGTAAAATAATTTGTAGATTAAATGTTTTAGGGTATATAAGTCTCGTGTTGTTTTTTTTGTAGTTTTTTTTTTCCCCTGAAACATTCACCAAGCAAATTCAGGAAATTCGGAGTGTATGACCCAGCTAGGCTTTGGAAACCCTCATGGTTATGCCTGAATGCAATGCTCTTCCCAGAGTAAGTTAAAGATAGTTGCTTGATGTGTTTCTTTTTGGAAATTAAAATGAAAACATTTGCAGACTTCCTAAATGAGACATTTCGTATAGCATTTTAGAAATAAAGTAGAATAGAAAGAGAGACAAAGAGACAAAGGGACAGGCTGATTTTATGGCAAGCATAATCATTTATCAATTTTACCTGTGATATTGATATAACTCTAGAGCAAGTTGGGATTATTTGACCTTGAATGAATTCAAGTGACAATTAAGAAGAAAACCTTGATGAACCCGTAATTGAATCAGCACATATGGAAAATAATATTAAAGTTCCTCATTGTTCCAAAATATACGGGTTTCATTAGTGGTTTACCTCATCCGCTTTTTACTTCTTACTGAAGGTCACAATTAGAAACATATTTGCTTATTTTGCTACTGCTTATATTCCTTTTAATATTATGAAACAGAGACATGAGTGCTTTGTTATTTTAAGGAACTTTCTTTCAGTCCACATGGTGTGAATTATTAAGAAGCTTAACTTATTTTTACTACAGACTCATAACTGAAGAAAGTTGGGTCCAATATACCACAAAAGTCATCAAAAGGGTATATAGGCAGCTTGTACAGACCTTCTGTGTATGTGAATTTTCAGTGTAAAATCTGATGTTGTGCAGGTTGTCTTATTTGATGGATAATAAAACATGGATCTAAAGAGACAAAGATGTTAAAATGGACAGTAATTGTATGGGGAAAAGTTTATTTTATAGCAATAGAGCATCTGGATTCAGATTTTCATGGCTGCTTTGATTCCAGTTATTGATTGAAGCTCCTTTCTGTTCCATATTCCTGTAAATTACAGTGCGATGGGTCAAAATAACAAGACACATTGGAATTGTGCTAATACATGTGAAAATTTAAACAGAAACAGATGGAAAATGCAAAGATAATTCTGATGCTTACCAGTTATTCTGACATAAGAGATCCCACCAACATTAGTCTTTGTAGTGTAACATCTAGGCAAATAGCACTTATGTGCCCTTTGAACATACACAAGTTATACGAGCAGTGTCCATTACTTCCCATGTGTCATGCTGAAAATCCATTTTATGCCCTATAATTGAAAATAATGAGGCCAAATGAAATACAGTAGCCTTAAGAGTGAAGAGGGCTAGGAACTCCTGAGGTTTTCAAGTTGTCCAATGCAGAGCAAATGCTTGAATGAGAATTTCAGAAATTAGAAGATTTCAAACAGGTTTTTTTTTAATTTATTTATTTATTTTTTTAATGAAGGCAATGTGTATTGCAAGTGCAGTTCATTTCTCAGTTGTAGGTAATGGTCTATATTTCCCTGGAAGTTTTACAGTTATTTAGTTTTAGAAAAAAATCAATACAGCTCATAACAAAGTGTATTTAAACCACTATGCAGTACACCATAATACAGAATAGTCATTTGCAGCATAATCAATTTGTGAATTTATTATTTTGTGTTTTTCTAATAATAAAAATCTTAGGATGGTCCTCAGGAAGATGGTTCAAAAAATAATTGAAATATAACATTAATCTTTCTAAATTGTTAATTATCCCTACTTGCCAGACTGTAACATTTGAAAAATGTTTGTGATAGTAATGCCAAATGGATCAAGCAAGCACATAGAAGTAGTGAAATAAAAACTCTTCCTGTAAGAAAAAAGTTCCATTACTTACAGAGACATAAAATGTAATATTTTTGTTAATCTTTGAATTTTATTTTAGAATATTTTTTTGGGAAATGAAGAAATTGTTGAAATATTGTTTGTATTAGTGAAATTCAAATTTATTCATTTTTTTAATAATAATAATAATAATAATAAAACAGAATTATGAAAAGATATTGCAAACCAATGTTATTTAAGTATAGAAAAAAAAGTCTATGCTTACACAGTCTTCATCAGAAGCCAGATGCTATTCTGTGACTAGATTGGTATCACGTACATGGTACATGTAGCATGCAGTCATGTACATCTAAGCTTCCTGTGAAAATTGTACAACCAACAGAGAAATAAATACATAGAGCTTGAATCATTTTTATGAATAATAAATATGTAACTTAAGTTATATGAATTTCCTCCTTGAAGTGTTCATTTCTGCCCATATACTATTTTGTGACAATAAATAGTAATTGATAACCACTAGTTACTAATCTCACCACAGACATCTTCACTGCAGATATTAAAAGATAACTGAATATGACTGATGATATTAAAAGTCACATAGAGAAAGGACTTAGGGTTCCAGAACTAACAAAAAATAATCATACTGTATTAACTGTTACATATTTTAGTGATGAGTTATTGTAATCTCTAGAATGTCACAATTGTAGATGTGACAAGCAACAGATATAACTAGAAGAAAACTATTAAGTACATAATTCAATCATCTGTATTACTTATAGGCATTGCTCTGAAATACTAAAAATAAACAAAAACTTTAAAACGTTTTTCTGTTAAGAACAAAAATTCAGTTCTCTACAAAAAAAAAAAAAAACCCAAAAAACAAACAACAACAACAACAAAAAAACCCTCAAACTTTTTAAATGGTGAGAAGCTGCATTTTTTAGCATTCCCTTGTTCAAGATTAAAATTGCTGCACCAAAAGGACCACAGTGATGTAATTGTAGAAACACAGATACTATAGCACATTCTGTGACAAAGTTTGTCTTAACATTATGCATTTGTTCTTCTAAATTCTGATTCTGAAATTAGTACACCACTGGAAAACAAAACAAAACAAAAAGACAAAAAAAAAAACCACATCAAAGAAACAAACAATTCTTTCAGGACTTCATGTTAGGTGCTGGCATGCCACTACTAGAATGAATAATAAGGAAATTGAATTCAAAATTTCATAGTTTTATGTTTCTGGTTTATAAAGCAATGTATCAGAAAGGGAATTAGCTTAAAGATTACCAAGATTTATTTATCTATTTATTTAAATTATGGAAATCAAGGCAAATTCTTCTTTTTCCTCTTCAGACTTGGACAGGATGGAGAAGTGGGCCCATGAAAACCTAATGAAGTTCAAGAAGGCCAAGTGCAGGGTGCTGCACTTGGATCAGAGCAATGTCAGGTATTTATACAATCTGGGGGAAGATCTCCTTTAGAGCAGCCCTGCAGAGAAGGACTTGGGGGTCCTGGTAGACAAGAAGCTGGACATGAGCCAGCAGTGTGTGCTTGCAGCCTGGAAGGCCAACTGTGTTCTGTGCTGCATTAAAAAAGGTGTGGCCAGCAGGAAGAGGGAGGTGATTGTCCCCCTCTATTCAGCTCTTGTGAGGCCCCATCTGGAGTACTGAGTCCAGGCCTGGGGCCCTCAACACAGGAAGGACATGGAGCTCTTGATGTGAGTCCAGAGTAGGGCCACTAAGATGATCAAAGGGCTGGAGCACCTCTCCTATGAGGAAAGGCTAAGGGAACCAGGATTGTTTAGCTTGAAGAAGAGAAGGCTCCAGGGAGACGTCATTGCAGCCTTCCAGTACTCAAAGGGAGCATATAAACAAGAGGGGAATGGTTGTTTATGAGGGTGGATAGTGATAGGACAAGGGAGAATGGTCTTAAACTGAGACAGGGAGGTATAGGTTAGATATTAGGAGGAAGTTTTTCACACAGAGGGTGGCGACACACTGGAACAGGTTGCCCAAGAAGGTTGTGGACGCCCCATCCCTGGACACATCCAAGACAAGGCTGAATGTGGCTCTGGGCAGCCTGGTCTTGTGGCTGGCAACCCTGCCCATGGCAGGGGGCTTGAAACTAGATGATCATTGTGGTCCTCTTCAACCCAGGCCGTTCTATGACATTCTGTGATATTCTATGAATATTAGGGGACATCTGTGTATGCAGTATCATCAAATATATTAAACCTGGAGCATAAGGAGTAACATGTCTCTTCAGTATTACACATCACTAACTGCTCTTCACAGCTTGGTCAAAGTTCTCTAGAAATATGCAGAAATAAATGATGGATAAAAATTAAAACCTCCTGAAGATATTTTATCTGGCATAGACACAGTAGCTGCTGTGTGATATGAAAATTGTTGAGGATTTTACACAATTACTACATCCTGAATGATTGAAAGGAAAATAAAAACTTGCATTCAGTTAATTTACACTCTAGTTATCCCAGGTAGTTGTAGCCAGTCCCTTTGAACAGGTGTTCTTAATAGGGAAAGATTTCTGATTGTCTGACAAAAGCATATACCTAAACTACTTGAACAACTAACTTCAAATGTAATTTTTTAAGCTGATTAGAATGATTCAGCTTCTCCCAACTTCAAAAGAATGCATAATTATTCTTTGAGCACCTAATTTTTCTCAGTACATTCCTCTTCTGAGATTCAAGAGTAATCCAAGATATCGCTTGCTAGTTATGTTCGATCATCATAAGTAAATGGTATTCATGTGTAATTTATAAGTGGTACTTGAATTGTTTCCAAGTGTTTCAGCTACTGTTGGTGAATTTATGCAACATCTTAGCTTAAATCTTAGTTTAAATCTTTGACAATTTGTTTTAGATATTTGCTATGAGAACATACTAAAGTCAAGGAAGTAAAAAGTAAAGGAAGAAGACAAAAAAAAAAATAATGGATTTCTATAACATGATAAATTAAAAGCAGAATGAACGCATGATTCAAAACATAGCTACAAAATGTTTTGACAATTTATTTAGTTGCAACACTTGTCATTTTATGGAAAGAAATTATTACATTGTAACAGTGTGATTAAAGTCTATTTATTTTAATTAGAACTATATGAATTAAAAGCTCAAAATTCAAGTGTGTAGATCCTATCGAAATGAACTGTACATAAGAAAAAAATTTAGATCAAATCACTCTTCCGTAACAGAAAAATATGAGCTTCAAATAAACACTTTCTTCTTAGCCAAACAATGGACTTCTTGGCAAGAAAAGGATGATGAAATAAAATGACATATCCAAGACAGAAACATGCAAAGTGTCCTGAAACTATTTAGAAATACACATTTGCAAATCATCAGGGAACATTTCTGCAATTGAAGTCCCAGAGCCAGGATCTCAGATCTAAATTAATTTCAAGCTTTTTCATGGACTGATTAGTGAGAATCGGTTTCAATTAACACTTTAAACAACTGACCTGGATCTCACAATACAGCTCTCGTTTTCAACACAGACTTAAGTTTCTAAATGTCTATGTTCCATTGACTTATCAGTTTTAGAAAATCAGCTCTGAAATTCTGTTGAGAAAGTAATGCACGGCCTGGAGAAGGTGAAGAAAAGTTCCTTTGAATGCATGACCTTCTCCAAGACCGGAGCCCCACATGTAAAATATTGTGTCCTCATAAAACAAAACTTTCACTGGTACACCCCATCCAGATATTTCTTGCTATGCCAGCAGTGGTACTGTTTTACTGAAGACTAGAAAGGAGAAATGTCTCAAGTCTGGAAGATGGATTTTCTGTGTTGAATGCTGGAAGTCTGAAGTAGCTAGAGCACAATTCATATTTCCCTTTCAATCTATCAATAGCAGAGTCACATAGAAATGCTCCCTAAGGATAGCACTTAAACAGCCGATGTCTATCCTGCACTTACTGTTGCTAGCACTAAGGAGAAGTAAGGCAAGAGTCATCTAGCGTTATGTAAGTGTCTACAACTCATCTGGTTTCTTCAGGCTCTTTTCCTGGACAGTGAGAATAAACAGACATTTTTGAGGCAGTAACTCTTCTTATTCTAAACCAGATATAAAGAGTAAGCCGTATGATCCGCACTTTAATTGAGATAGCATTTCTAGAATTTGGCCATCTAAGGTTAACTGAGACAGCATTGCAGCTAATTGCTCATTCCACTGCTATCAAGATATTACTGATAAGAGTAGAGCGAATGGTCTTAAGCTGTGGCTGAGGAGGTTCAGGCTGGATATGAGGAAAATTTTCTTCTTCTAAAGAGTGATCAGGCCCTGGAACAGGCTGCCCAGGGAGATATTTGAGTGACTATCCCTGAAGGTATTAAAAAAATGTTTAGGTGTTTTAGTAAGGGGCATGCTTTAGTAGGGGAATACTGGTGGTAGGTGGATGGTTGGACTAGATTATATTGGATGTCTTTTTCAACCTTGGTGATTCTATTAATCTATGAATTTATGGTTTCTATGAAAATTCTAGGAAATAGAAAGTACTGTATAGTCACCAGGAAGCAGTGTAAGGCAATTGGTTAAGTTCATTGACCCATGAGCTGACTTGTAAGCATACTAAACTTTTGGGTCCCATTGTAAGTAAGTAGTCATATATATCTTGGGATGCAAGCACAAAAGTCTAGAGAAAGTTTACTTCATTCTGTATAATTTTTGTCATATTAGAAGAAAGGTGTGTAATTTTGTATTTCATTTAGTTTAATTTTCATTATATTTTCATTTTTTTTTCTTTTGTTTTCTATCTAGTGTCTTTAGTTCTTCAGTTTGGCATCATTATGAATAAAATAATATTTTTAGTAGTACAAGGCCATTTATTTCAATAATTAACACTTTATTGGCCTAAACAGATATCTGATCAGATTGATATAATAAGAGGAACATATTTAATGAAGGATAATAAAAGATAGATAGGAAATTCAGTGTCATCCTTTAACAGCCCACCTTCTTTTAGAAAAGGAGTATCTTGGCAGAGCAAGCCTTTACTTTCAGCTTTATGCAAGAGAAAATTTATATTCATATGTTTGAATTGTGCTTCACACTTTTCATCTCTCCAAGCATATTAGAAAAGCAGCAATGTTATTGAATGCCTCTTTCCTAAATCCCGTTCAGAACTGGACAATATATGTCATGAGATGTAGAAATATCTTAATTATTTTTGGCAGATACTCAAAACCAAGGGAAAGAAAAAAATCTGGCACTTTTAATAATTCTCATTTTAACAAAAGACTGAAAAGCAGATGTAATGTAATCCAGAGCTTTGAGTAATACCATCGTAAGTTTACTTGGACTTTCAGTAGTTATTGCAACACTTGAAATATTCCAATTTTTCTCAGAGTCTTCTTGAGACTGGCTCTGTCCTTGAGGTGTCAGATTAACACTCCACTGAGAAGACAAATTGTTCATGGGCATTCTGGACATATGAGAACCATTAGACAGTATGATCTACATTCTTGAAAAATGAAAAATTCTAGGCAACATTACATTTTATATATGCAAGATGTTTATTATTACTGCACCAGCAATAAATGTTTAGAAACTGGAGAGGGTTCACAATGATTCTGACTAGGAACATATGAGGATGGAGCCATTGAATTCTGGCATGAAATAAAAGATCTGGAAACTATTATGCATTTAGCCCTCTATGAGTATTTAATTATATCAATAGGAGAACACAATTTCTGTTGCGTGCTTTGTGATGAATGTCTTCATTTATTCACATTACAATGAGTGATAGATGAGTTCAATCCAGATGTGGGAACTAATTTGCAATTTACTTAAAGTATTTTAGTGAAATTTCTTCTGAATTTCACTGGACACTTCACCAAATATCATGGAAATTAATCTGGTATGTAAAATTTGATTACTGCTTGAGGAGATAATTTGTTTTTCCTAGGCTATATAGACATAAATGGTAACAAACATCAAATGTTATGTCATTAACCACTTTTTAGAGAGTGATAGTCTTTTTAAAGAGAAAAAAATTGGTGAAATACATTTTTTCACTATTTTCATTCAGAGCATCTCATCCAACCTGTCATAGGAATGAAAATAGCTGTTGAACAGGCTAATAGTACTCAGCTTAGTTTAACAGACGATTCTGCCAGAGATAGGAAAAAGATTTCACTGATAACAAATGAAATAAATTTGAGTCTTATCTTTTAAAGATTCTTGAAAAACATAATGACTAAGAAATATCAGTCAATTTCTTGAATTTCATTAATAAAGTTAAAAAATACTTCATAGTATCAGTATATATGCTCACAACACTAGGAAGCAAAAAAAAAAAAAAAAAGAAGGTATACAAGAAATGAATGGTAAAGAAATTATAAAATGTGAGGACCAAATACCAAAGAAGAATTAACACATCCATATTGGCTGACAGTTTGGTTTATTTAAAAATGAAATGATTACATTATGAAAGTTCAACTTATTTACATACTTTATTTGTCCTTATGCAGTAAATATTTAAAAATATATTCACAGTTCATCTTTTCATTTTGACTAAATTGTTTGCCTCCTCCTATTTTGTCTTCCTATTCTGCTGGTGTTTCTAATTGTACAGACAAGCCCAAGGAAAAGGTTCCCTAATTAATAGTTATTTTACCTGTTGGTAAAATTTGTCATTTCAGATTAATTCTGCTTCTATGAAAAAACAAGCAGGTAGCATTTGAAAATCTAGAAGGGATGTTTTGTGAAGTGCTGTTATTAAGCTTAAACTGTATCCAGGTAAAGGAAGAAGAAGAAAAAAAAGCACTATTAATGAACCATTTTTACTTCTTGTTTATGATATCTTTATATTTTTAATTTTCAAATTACTAAATTAAAATCTATATTTTCAAACACTTTTACATATGTTACCTCGGGTACTCCATTTAGNATGAAAAAACAAGCAGGTAGCATTTGAAAATCTAGAAGGGATGTTTTGTGAAGTGTTGTTATTAAGCTTAAACTGTATCCAGGTAAAGGAAGAAGAAAAAAAAGCACTATTAATGAACCATTTTTACTTCTTGTTTATGATATCTTTATATTTTTAATTTTCAAATTACTAAATTAAAATCTATATTTTCAAACACTTTTACATATGTTACCTCGGGTACTCCATTTAGTGAGAGAAGGCCCATTTTTAATGCCTGGGATCTTCCATCAGTGTTTCAAAGACTAATTTTAAGTATATATGTTAAGAACATACCTGTCTCCAATTACTTCATACAGACTTCTAACTCAATTACTGAAATATCATTCTTAAAATGAAAAATGGCACAGGAAAATTTCATCTGCTTCTAAAATACTGGTTTACTTCTGCAGACACTGCTCTTTGGGAGTGACATGATTAAATGAATAAAAGAAATATTTCTCCTTGCCCATTCTCTAACTCTTCTCTATCAGTGATGATATCTGCGATACATTTCATGTATATATGGACAGATATACCCTGAAAACTTCCATGCTTGCATGACATCCATGCACATTGTTTCTATCACAATGAAATCAATATGGGGCAAGTTGTAACTATTTGTGTTCCTCCCTATAGGATAGTTATTTGTCCAAGGGCTGAAAAGTTACTGTGCAATGAATTCCATTATGTCCAATATTTGTTAACAGATATTTTAGCTGCAGCCTACTATGCAATTGACACCATTTTCTAGTGGTCTATATGTGAATACCAATGAGATATGAAGAATTCCTTTGTTTAATTACTGTCAGGCTGGGAAGGCGTTTCATATCTTCATTGAACCTGATCTCAAAACAATCAACAGGCAAGTCTGTTAGCAGAATCATCTTCCAATGCTAAGAAATATCAGCTGCCAATTCTTTCTAATATAGTTAATCCGTGGTTTCCTCTTTATTTTTTAAGACAGGAGTTATCATGACTTCTTTCTTTCTTGCAGTAGAATTGAAAAAATAATAACTTTTTTTTTTTTTTATACTGAAAAAAGGATTTAGACTCTGGAAATCCACAACAAATGTCATCTTTCAGTTCAGTTTAACTTTTTTAAAATTTATTTTTAATTCTCTTTTATTTTAGGTGTGAAGAAGCTAGCTACTAAATAAGTGGTGAATTTTAATACAGTATTCTTATTTCTCCTGTACTGAATTTGCAGTTTTTAAAGCACAACTCTCTATCATAATTCTTTATCTGGACTTTTTTTAGAGAGTGCTACACGTCAAGTAACAATTCTCTCAAAACTAAAATGACTTAGCAAAAAATGTTTTTAACGATGAAGGCAATCTTTCCAGACAGCATTATGTTAATTAGAAAAATACAATACTATAGAATGGTTTAATTTTAAAGTCAGACTGGTGGAATATGATAGTTCTTATTTTATAATAGTGAGAACAAAGATTTTATACACTTTGTTTTTTTGTTTNAAAAACCTGACTTTTTAAATATATATATATATATATATAACTTCTCAAACATATAGGGCCATTCTCTATTTCCAGTTTCTATTACATTCTGTTCTTTCACGAATTCCTGAGAGTTCTAGCCCCCAAATGCCCAAGAACAAAAAGCTGAAAGCAACTGAACTGTCCTATAGTTATTACAGAACGATCTTTATATTTGAAGAAGTAATTTGTGTAGAATTAAAAGAAAAAAATATGTATATCAATACAAATATAAACATTTCTGCACTATTTTCTAGTTAGAAGGAAACACAATAGTTTGTATACATGTCATATGGAGAAATCCTAGAAATGAAGACAAAAGACGATATCATACAATATTTGGCAACAAGCTTCAACAGGTTCATAGTAATTTATTCTTCTGTCTATGTCTAACATTTTCAGACAAGCACTTTCTTACTTCCTCCCATGCTGCTTCTTATGTTACATGCAAAGATAAACTTTTTAATTTTTCCCTTTTCAAATTCTTTCTTGAGACTCTGACTTATATTCTTACTAAAACACGTCATTCTTAAACTTCTTCCTCCCGCCTTTCTGTCCTTTATCTTTTCTCTCCTTTCTCTTTTTTATCTTTTCTCTTTTTCTCTTTTCTCTTTTCCCTTTTTCTTTCCCTTTTCCCTTTTCCCTTTTTCTTTCCCTTTTCCCTTTTCC
>VXAB01002550.1:9663-87537 GCA_013399175.1 Odontophorus gujanensis | reverse complement strand
TTTTCCTTTCACTTTTCCCTTTTCCCTTTTCCCTTTTCCTTTCCCTTTTCCCTTTCCCTTTCCCTTTCCCTTTCCCTTCCCCTTCCCTTATGGAGGTGTTTAAGAAACATTAAGTGTTGTACTGATGCACATGTTTTAGTGGGGAAGTATTGGTGGTACATGGACAGTTAGACTGGATCAACTTGGAGGTCTTTTCCAATCTTTATGATTCTACAGTGCTGTGATTGTATGAATATTTGCTTTTGTTGCAGACCTCTTTCCCTCTCTGTGATACTATGCTTCAGTCTGGGTAAACAGGAACAAATATTATTTGACTACCAAAACAGCCAAAAATCTTTCACTATTTCTTTTTAAGATTTGATTGCTGAAAGTAAAGGACTATGAGGACTATGATTTCCAGAGGAAACTGATGCTCTGTTCTTCAGCTCTTCAAGTAGCTGACTGATCACCAAAGTGCACAGATATTGGAGCAAAGGCTGCAAACTTTAACATTAACATATAAATAGTGATATATGTTCAGATGGGCTCTTTTTCCCACTTCACCCCAGCATTGTTTACTGAAGGAATGGTTTCATGTTTTCACAGAATTAAGCTCATGTGTAAATGATATGCATATAATTAATCTTAAAGTACAACTCACTTTCAAGTCATAGAGAAAGCTCTGTATTTCCACTAACAAATGTTACGAACTATAATTTTGTACCCAGCACTCTGCAGAATCAGCTCCATTTTTCACTAGCAATCCTGTTTCTCCTTCAAAAATACTACACCACTAATGTAACTCACTGATTCAAAAATGATAAACACTGATGCTATCCCAATAAATACTGTATTGCTTTCTCAAGGGTGACTGATTGTGTGCTTTTAACAGCTTTATTACTAGGGCAAAGTTCCATGGGTAACAGCAGTGAACTGTCAAAGATATTCATAAAGAAATAACAATAAGCTTACATTTATAAAGTGCTTGTCATCCCAAAGGAGGCAAGACTAGATACAAAAGAAACATAGCAACATCTGTTACTGAATACAACTGACTCTAAGAGGAGGACCAAAAATACCATAAGGTTTTGAAATGTATTCTACAATCTTTACTGAACACAAAGGAACTGCAATTTATTTTTTACATCTCTTTAAGATCACTCTTCATGAGTGAAACAAACCATGACAATCTTGGTTGGGTGTTAGTTCTAAACAGAATGCCATCTCATATCCATGTCGTGTTTTTTAATCTGAGATCTCAGAAAACAACTAGGGTGATCCTAAATATCCTACAAATGAGGCTGGGAGTGATAACAGGTAGTGAAATGTAGAAAACATTCAGAGAACCTCTAAACACTTGAGGGGAACTTCAATTAATTAATTAAATAAATAAAAATAAATGGGAGAATAGATGACCATATGTTCAGGTTGCTATGGGTAACAGATATATGAATACACATCTACTGAGCAGATACATAATCACTTAATTATTGGTCAACTAAGAGGTGGAGCATGGAAATAATAGAAGCAGTCAAGAGAAAGGATTTTTTTTATTTTTATTTTTGGACATCTAAAACCATCAGGGCTGTGACTAGTTCCTTGTTCAAGTGAATTTCTCAATTTATTATGTGTATTTTTTCCAGTGTTTTCAGGCGTGATATGATGATCTCTGCTTTTCCTGTTTAAGCTCTGCATTGGCTTTCTTGGGAAAAATGAAGAGAGCAATCCTGACTATAAAGAAAAACAAGAGTCCTATTTGCAGTTCTGGAGGGATGTCATTCTGTCCCTTGAAGGTGCTGATATGTAGCAGCTACCAATTCCTAAATACATATACTATTTCTAAATGTATATGGGAATACATATTTGCCTATGCTCAAATGTGCAGATATGCCCACCTAATGCACATACAAACATATATTTACAATTCTAAAGATACTGCTGGCAATTTTCCACATTCATGATTTTTTTTTTTTTTTTTTGCAAAGGAGTTTGAACCCCTGGAGGTATTTTCCAATAGGAAGGANCCCACCTAATGCACATACAAACATATATTTACAATTCTAAAGATACTGCTGGCAATTTTCCACATTCATGATTTTTTTTTTTTTTTGTGTCAAAGGATTTTGAAGCACTGCAGATATTATCTAATAGGAAGGTAAGGGATTTTACTGCGCCTGAATATTTGTCCGCTGACCTACTGGGAATTCTTTTGGTGTTTCTGACAAAATTCTGTCAGCCTCTGGCAGGCAGGTGAAAGCACAGAAAGAAAAACATGGAAACAAAAACAGCCCTGCTTCATGCCTTCTTGTTGAAGTAGGATCACACCAGTTGAGGCCACAAACGGAAAACGCTTTTGAATGCCAAGCACATAAAAGCCCTACAAAGGGAAACGTTGTAATTAGCAATGGATGGGAAAGTCAGCATGAGGCAAAGTGGTCAGTTTGATCTTCAGAGTTATCATTCATGAGTGTGACACTATGATTATACAATGTCATGCAGGTAACACAAATGTTAAACAAATCACCCATCTTGAAATTTCTCAAACTCCTACTTTACAGCTTTAGGATCAGATGTGTTTTTGATACGTGTAATGTTTTTCTTTGTTAGATTCCCTAATGAATATAACAGTCTTTACCTTTACAGGAAATCTGGACTGACCATTTGAGGCCTGTTTTCTTTATATCTTGTGGTTCACATGTTTGCTTTTGGGCACCTAATAAATCACTCACTAACATCTAAGAATTTGACAATTCCTCCTTGCAACCTCACTGCTAAAACAAGAAGTGAAAAATAGGTAACAAAGTAGCGCTATTTCCATTCTTCTGATCTAAAACACTCCCTTCATGGACTTACAGATCTTTTTCACTAAGTGTTCTTCAGCCTTAGTTTCAAATTTTGCTTAAATTTGTACTGCAAATTGCACTGCAATTAGTAATTCCAAACCCTCTTTTCTATGTGTGGCCGTCATGGATTTCACCCCTCGCCCCTTTCCAAGTCAGACAACTGTGGCAGCTTTTTGACTGGTGGGAAACTCCAGGCACAGTCAAACCCTCTTGCACCTAATTAGTGAAAACACACCTTGCTGTGTGTTGGTTTCATTTGGTTGGCAGACAAGACAAAGATAATTACAGACCATGGCCAAATGCCAACTCTGTGAGGCCTTCATTCTCCTTTGGATTTTAAGGGGCAAGGTTTAGACCCTTTGTGTTACATTTCCTTCCATCATTGAAGACCTGAAGGGACAATGACATTTCAGTTTGAGTGAGTAAACTAAAAGATGGGATCTGGTTGCAGAATTGTTAAAAGTAACATTTATTGTATTGCTAGGTATGTAAATATACTATGGTCTCACTGAAGACAATGCAGTTATTCTGCATATTGGAGTAATGAAAGCAGAGTGTGACCCAAAAAGCCTATGTGTCTTAAAAAGCTTTGGAAATTTAAGTCATAAATAAATTATAGCAAATCAAACTGGCTTTCCCTTCCTCAGTAAAATATTCATGTTTGACTTTCATGGAATTCCTCCTAGACTGAGGCAATAGAGGATGTTCAGCTGATTTGCCCTCTCAATAATACATTCAGAGGGCCATACACCATCATTCCTCAAGGGAACAGAGTTGCTTACGTGGTCTACTTGCTGGCATCAGAATTGTCTCCTGTGAGATTGGTGAATATAAAAAGCAGGCAAAATTTCTTATTAAACTTCCATGATTTCAACAGATTATAATGAAGACAACCCTAAAGTTTTTGCAGCTTTCCTTGAAAAATGTTAAATTAAATTCATATGTATATTGTTAGAAATATAAGTAGTGCATTAAAAAGGAACTAAATAAACAGAATTCTATTTGTGCTTCTGTGTAAAGTCTTTGCTCCTTTCTTAGAACAGAGGATAATCTGGTCACACTACTTTTATATCAGATAACTTCTCTCTCTCTTACAGCAAAAATATATTTCATATTTTTTAGACAACAGAATTATGAGAGAAACTGAAGGAGAACAGGCTCAAGGACTGTCTAGACTAGAACTGGTAAAACAGGGATTTTACTCTACTGACATTGTCAACGATAAAAGCAACTTGAACCAGTGCCTGGTGTCCTGTCATTACCAATTAACCACACTGAACACCATGCCAGAAGGAAACTACATCTATTTGGTGATCAAAGGGATGTGGAGACTTGGAAAAAAATAGGAGTGAAACAATGTAATAAGGGCGGTCCAGAGACACCACTAATGACATGAAAATCACTCAGTTGCAATTGCTTTAAGGAAGTGCGGTTTCAAAGATTTCCAAAGTGTGGATGAAGATTTATAACATAAGTTAGTGTCTCTGAATATTGAACGAGCTACGAGGCATTCCGCTACTGCACATAAACAGGCTAATAAGGGTGGCTGATCTGCTTTTGTTCCCGTATCTGAGAACTACAATACTCTCTGGAATTTCATTTCTTTAGGAATGTGAGAGTGGACTTAAGAAAAACTTGTATATAAAAGAATACTCATCTTCAGAGAACACGGCTGGGTTTGTGTCACTGGTTTCTCTCTGCATCTCTACTTTCACAGTAGATTGGTTCGAACAGGATACAGGGATGCTGCACCTGCCCGAGCTCACGGCGATGTGCTTCGTTCCTGCCACGAGATGGAGCCGCAGAGTTACCGCACGTCTCTGCCCAGAGGAAATAACGCCCCGCAGGTGTCCGACTCACCTTGCCGAGGTAGTCTCTGTGGCATGTACATCACACCTCATCAGGCCAACTGAAATTGCACATTTTGAATGTCTCCAAATGTAGAAATCTTTTATATAGTCTAATAAATGTGGACAGGTGCTAAGAATGATGCAATCTAGCAGCAGACTAGTCCTCCAGAATGGAAAATACAACAAACACAACTCTGGATGTACAACATTGAGTGTGAGTTGCTCTGATGAAATCTGAAGTGATGAAATCAGCAATGCTGTCCCCAAAGGAAAGAAGGGAAATTAGAGTGAAGGCAAATTTATTCCTTCTCCACCTTAGAACTTCCAGGTCAGGGTCTACATGAGCTCTGATTTAGCAGTACTATAATCTCCAGTTCAGGTCTGAATAAACAGCTCTCGAGACAACAGAAGTCAAAGCTTAGATCAGATCTTCTTAAAGATAGCAATAGTAGAGGCATAGACAATGTAAAAGCAGGGAAATAAAAAACTCTGGTGGATAGAAACCTTCTTTTATTGTCAGTGCATTTCCTCACCCAGGAAAAGAATATATGATTGCAACAACAGCTATATGTTGATGGCATGGAGTCCACTGAGAGAGTGGTGAGGTTCTGGCACAGATTGCTCTGAGAATGTGTGTCCCTGGAGATGTTCAACCAGGTTGGATGGGGCCCTGGGCAGCCTGATCTACTGTTGGATCTAGTGGGTGACAAACCTGCTTTTTTCAGCAGGTTAGAGCTTGGTGATCTTTGAGATCCCTTCCAACCCAAGTTCTTCCATGATTTTATACCAACATCAATTTTCAGCCTCAGTGTTGACATTATTTGTAGAATTGGATCTTGTATGAGACTATTATTTTATATCATTGCCTCAAAGATGAACATGTCCAAACATGTCCAAGCAAGTCCTGGGCAACGGTTGCAAAATCCTTTGTCTAAGGGACAAGCAGATGGGCATGTCCTGGGGCAACGAAAGAGATAAGCTGCAGCTCAGTGGCTGCTTAACACTCTTTTGTGTAGTACTCATCTCCGTGGGGAGATAGCCGTCTCAGGCGACGCTTGCCTGGCACACTAGCATGGGATTTGTCACATAGGCAAGAGAAATGGAGGATAAAAGAGGGATCGACCACCATGAGATTGTTGGTATGCTCTTCCATCAGAAACTTCCTGAGCTGATCCTGGCTGCTGTACTCCCTCCTGGGCCTGCTGCCTGAGACATGCTGCTTCCTCCTGGACCTCACCGTTCCTTCGAGGTGTTCTACCATCTGAACCCTCACGAGGTGATCACTGTTCGCTGCTTCTACGGTGCTGACCCCTCGCTGTTTCTCCGGTGCTGGCTGACACTGTTCCTGGGTTGACCCCGCGCCGCTTCTCCTGTGCTGACCCGGTGCCGCTTCTCCAGGACAACTGCTTGCTGCTCGAGGCTGCCTGTCGCTGCTGCTGTTCTCCCCGCTTCTGCCACCCCTGCTCTTCTGCCTCAGACCGTCGGAACCACTTTCAACCGGAACGCCCCTAGGATCCTGGCTGGTGACTTTCCCTGCGTTGTAGAAATCTTTGCTTCTTTCCTGTCTTTCCTATCGCTTATCTTCCCTTCCCCATCACCCTTAACAGTGTCCGCCTTCCCCATCTTCCTGGTCAATATTGGTAATAAACTGGTCAGACCAACATTTGAACCGTTGCTTCTTAATCTCATGCCGAGTATACACATAATGTAAGAACCTCGTCTCTCTCCTTTATATTGGAGCGTGACAGATCTCAGTCAAGCAACAGTCTCAGCCAGGAGAACTAGAAAAAAAAAATGGAGGGAACAGGAATATAAAAAAGAAGAAAGTATAAATTAAAACAAGTTGCTCTTTTAATTAAATATTGAAGAAAAAAAGGGAGAAGGAAGACAAATTTGGGCGTGACTTAAATATTTCATTATGCCTCCTTGCTACAGTTTTATGTCTTTTCATGTATAGATCAAAGTAAACAAACAGATCCTTACTTATGACATATTTAAATTTTTATTTGATTCAGTTCTTTTGTTAAAAGAAAAGTGATATATAACATCACCTAAACCAGCTGTTAGTTTTATAACTGATAGTGTGGCAGGAAGGAGATAAAATTGCCACCACATCTCACCTCAGTTAAGAGTTGGCTAATGAACAGTATTCTGTTTATGATTTTGTATCAATTGCATTTGAAGTACACAGTAATACAGACTTGAATTCTATCATAAGGCACATTCCATGTGAAAATACAATAATGAATTGACAGAGTGGGAAGAAAAAAAGAAAGTTTTACCCTGTGATGAATCACAATGCTATTCATAAAGCAGTAAAGTATAACAGCACTTTTTCTAACGAAAAGAGACCTTCAGCTCTAAGGAAGGAAAACGGTATTTTTTTAAGAAACATAGGAAGATTACAACATGGCAATAGAGGAAAGTAAGAACCTGAGAGTCATAAGACCTAATGTTCTGTAAGAGGTTCTCTCTGATGAAGTCTCTTCAATGGTGAAATTATCTACAAATGTTGTGCAGTGAGGCACTGGTACACTGGTAGCCACTCAGTCATCAAAGGAGAGCAAATCAGCTTGGTATGAGAAAGACAGAAAAATATGATTTTAACTCAACATAAGATTAAATCAATTTAAGCATTATACATACATATATATATATATATTCCCTCACATCTATCATTTGTCTTTTTGTAATGGTGTTATCTATTTTGACCTCTATGAGGAAATTTTTCTAGTCCCACCTTCCTTTATTCTGGTTGAATTAAGTGTGAATCAAGTGACAGGATAACAATAAAGCATTCATTCCTCATTCCAGGTTGTAAAAAATCTATGAACAGGGGCACTGGGGCACTAAGAACACCATTTGCCAGCATTTTTTTTTTTGAGATTATGAAAAAATTAATGGACTACATTCCCTTCCTATCCTTTATTTCAGCTGCATGGGCCAGATGGGGAACTACCTTTACAAATCTCAACGCAGAACTATCTTCCAGTAACTGCTAGTAATTACCAAAGATATCTGGCATGAAATGAGACATTGGGCTGCATATTTGAGCCTCAGCAATCTACAGGAGGCTTAATTGTTTATTCTTTAAAAAGAGAGCCTCTTCCTTTCTATTATTATTTAAATTTGATTACTAGCATGATATCTGACAGAGACTCAGGACTGTATTATAACTGAGAGAAGCAACTATGCTGTGTTGACCCAAGTTTTAGTAAAATAAATGTTTTTAGTTCACATTTGTCCCAATTTAATTCACTTTTTGTTGTTGTTGTTGTTGTTGTTAGATACTATTTTGTAAAATCACTTCAGTAACTGAACAGTTATTTTGCCTAACAGATATTTCATAAATGAACTAGGAATGAAAGTTGACCAAGAAAACTACAGTTTATTTAACACAATTCATACATTCATTTCTTAGCCACGGGGACTTGACTTTAAACTGTCTGAAGGTCAAGCATACAACAACTGCTATAGAATCCTTCAAGAACATGATCCACATGACACATCTGCTACTTCTTGCTTAGAACAATTCAACACAGTTAGGAGCCTCTCTCTAAAAAAGAGATGAAGATAAAGTAAACATGGCAAATGAATTACCCTTCTCCCTCTGGAGAGGTCATGTTTGAGGTTCATTGGCAATGCAAGATGGTGAAGCTTGTACCAGTGCCCACCTGCTAGGGATTAAACAGAGAACTACAGTTTCCAGTGCAATCAATTCCTAGTCTTTAACAAGCTTTAAATTCATCACTGGAAGCTCTGACAAGCCAATAATCCATTCATTAATGTGTGTTAATATGTGCCCTGTGGAGATGTCCTAACTGAAAAACAAAAGACAAGGCGTTCACGTGTGCTGTTTGGAGAGAGATGGAGCAGAGAACCTTGAGTGCCATGGAGAGAGAAACGATTGCAAAAAGGGGTTTATTGCACATCTCCCAGCAGGATGTTTAGAAAACAAAGGTCTAGCACATTCTGCAACAATAAAGCAATTGCTTCTTGGCCAGATGCAGTGTTCTGGAATCGTTCCCTTTATTTAATTCAAATGGATAAACACTCTTTCCTGTGTGCATCAAGCAGGTGTGCACAGGTTCAAGGAAGTTTCAAAGAACAAGTTCTGATCCTCTGTTCCTCTGGATTTTTGGAGAATGAAGACATGAAGAAGGTTAACAATCAGAAAGTTAAATGCTAGGACTTTAGCATTCTCTTCTTTAAACCTCACTAACCAAAAAGAGTGACCTAGCTCTGTCCATGCACAAGGATCACAGATCTCATCTGAAATTTTGATGAAGACATTTAAACTCCTTCACCATTTCATGCGGTCACTTACTGACTTATGGCAGCTTAGACTATGTCTTAGAGATACAGATGAATGCTGGTTAAAGTAATTTTATTTTACAATAACTTGAAAGAAGCCTGCATAGGCATCGACATTCAATCAAAGATTGAGTGAAATATGAGAACATTAGGAGTCAGTTCAAATTCAAAGTTTTATCTTGATTTGGGGAATTTGTAAATTTGTAATTTTTTTCTATTTTGGTTATGTTTTAATTAAACTGAACATTTACTTGTATCAGCAAGTAAAAAATTAGCATGTACTTATTAGTTATTAGTTTTAATTCAATCATAAAGAATTTGCAGAAGCAGAAGCTTTCTGTTTGTCTATATAAGGATGACAATTTTCCTGACATTACTGAAAACAAGACTGGAGAACTTGTTAAAACTAGATCACTAATAAAGTTCACTACAGAAAATTTTGATCCTTTTTATCATCATTCATCAGTTTTGTGTATCATCTTCCAAAATAAAGCATCAGTTTTCATGGTAATGTCTTTATCCTTTAATAGAATTAACAAGTGAAAAATATCAGGGGTAATACATACATTATGAAGTTGTTGGAAGCACTATAAAAGTCTTATTTTGGAAAACAGAAAGAAATGAATAGTGACAGCTTAAAATGTAATGTATTCCTTTAGTTTCCTACCTTCTAGCCAAAGCTTAATTTGTTATGTAGAGACATAACTTAGCCACTGCCTACATCACTTCATGAAAAAAGCCTTTTGAAAGCCTAAAAATTATGTTAGTTTTTATACACTGTCGTATTCATCTTTGAAAATATAAGGCTTATTAACACATTTTTTACATTGCCATCTTATCTATTTTCTTCAAGACTTTTCGAACAATGTATCTATTAGAAGCAACAACAATAAACCATGACCAACCAAAAACATCCGAACAACAAAAAAAATCATGAAAGTGAAAGAAAATGTTTTAAAAACTTTTTTTGACATTTTGAAGATTTAAACTAGAAATAACTGAATAAAATACTCCCAGGATTAGATACAAGTAATAAATTAATGGAATAATTCTGCTTCTCTTTCAGTGTTGACTGCAATGATGTATTGATTGTAGTCAACACTGAGAGAAAGCCTAGTTACAAACTTAGTTCCCTAAGCCAGATTTTCACATATATACCTAAATCTATGCAGAATTATTTTGAGAGGAGACGCTCAAGAAACCAGGAATCCATCAGCAACATTGGAGACTGTGTGTTTGAATACCCTATAATAATACATAATAATAAATAATTTTTTTTTTCCACCAGTATTTCCACCTAAAAAGTTAAGATGCCGTTATCTAAATCAGCATAGTAATATACCACAGTCTTGAAACCAGGACACTGTGACAGTGACCAGATGACTGTAACACTGTATTTTATACTGCAGTCTCTAATTGAAACCTAACAAGTTAAATTCTTGCTTTGCTTTCCCTCTGTATCAAATTAGCTGTGAAGAGTAGCTGTGATGTAGACATCTTTCCAGCACCCACTGTGGTGAAGACAGATGCAAAGAATCATTCATCTTCCCTGCAATCTTGTGCTTTTTGACTGGTTTCTCTGTACTCTGGAGGCCCAGCAGACCCACTGGCTTGCTCTGCAATACTTCTGATCTGTCAGGATAATTTAAAAGAGGATTTCGTTGTCTTTATGCCTTCAGATTTTTTCTTTATCTTCTCTTATGTCTTGCCCTTCAAACCTTACATTCCTTTATGTTAGCACCATTTGTTCTGCCTTTCTAGTATTTAAACTGGGCCATGTAATCCCTCATTCTTGCCCACGTAGTTTTGCCGTTTTATGCCTTTGTGCATCCTTTCATTTCATTCATATATATTTATTCTCAGATATGTAAGAATCCCATATGTTCTCTGAGCAACTTCCATGATGATTGTTGGATTTTCATTTTCTAATTTTTCCCTTACCTACTTTTTAAAAATGCCCTCCTATTCTATTTTGGTGCTATAAACCTGAGTCTTCATTTCATGCCATTGGAGAGTAAATCACATCTGATTACATTTATAGTCACTGTTTTTAAGCCCAAGACAGCCTATTATACATTGAACAGAATGATGTATGACATGCAGGTTTAAGATAAGACTGGTTTTCTCCTTACAATCAGAGCATGCTGTTCCACGTTCTGTCATCATAGCACTGGTCTTTTCTTACGATCCAGTCAACTAAAACATAATTCATGCTCATGAATAATAAAACTGGAATTGTAAAGAGGATATAAATTCAGACAAAGCCTTAACAGAAAGAGATGTAAAATTTAGGACAGGTACACTCAAAATATTTAAGCTTTGATGAGCAAAATCTTTACTAAAAGAGAAATACTTGTATGAGCACACAGTGAATATAACAAATGGAATAGAATACTAGAAGTATTGTATTTTTTCTACAATCCTGTCTCTTTTATATATATATACATATAATTGATAATAATGTGTTCTTTCTTTTAAAAGCAAACAACATCACAATTTTTTTTCAGGGTACGGTGAAATCTTCAAGAGTAGGACAAGTACTGACATATTTAATAAATCCAAATGGCAATCTACAATGCACTTCTCATTTTCTTAAAAAGAACAGATACACCTGAGTGCTCTTGTGTAGCTGCATCACCACTGCTGGAGGACTCCAGGGAGTTTCCTCACTGAGCACAAGTGGATGCAAAGTGACAGGAAGAAGCTATTCAAAACAATGAATACTGATGTTCACACTGTTTAACTTCTTTATTCTCAGATTCACACATATATTTGTTGGGTTATATATCACATCTGACAAAACTATCTGTGAACAAAGATTTTAAATGATTTGTCCATAGACAAATATGGTATGATAGTAATGGTGTAAATGGGTGATTGCCCTGATCATGGTTTAAATGATCAATAATGATAAATTAGTTTACTCATTTATATCTTTAACTAAATATATGTATATATATAATTAATAACATGGATTTTAAACATAATGAGTAACAGTATTTAATTACACTGCAGTTTGTATTTACAACAGCATAAAGCATGTATAAAAATCCATCATGATAACTCAATAAATGCTTTTTTTTTTTTTAATCTTGGCAATGTGTAGAAATGTTAAGTGCCTAAAGACAGCTCCATGGTTATTGAGTCTTAATGAAACAGCCTTAGTTCTAATTTTATATGATATTGTGCTAATTAAAGAAAAGCTATGTAATCCTGCCTAAATATTTCTCAGCAAAATTGCTGTCCAATGCAATAATTCTCAGCATAAACTATCTTGTTAAAAAGACCATCCCTCAGTGGTTGAGGAGGATACATTTGTTGCTATAAATATTTATATACAGGCATGATTTATTTCCTTTACATTCTTTGAAGTTGTTTGTGTTCTCTGAGTATCAGTGCATCAAGGAAAGAAAGCAGTTAAATATCATTTTCCAAAGCAAACTATAAATGGATGACCCTCATTAATGCTAACCATAGAAGTGTTTCCATCACCTCCAGGTACCTCAGCATAAAATATCAATCAAATAAAAAGACTGAGCCAGCTTGTACAGATAAATGCCACCGAATTTTCTTTTGAGGTACGAAGTTCCAAGATGTTTACATTTAGAATGGAAATTATAAATACAATTAAAAAAAAAAGATACAAGAAGAAAATATTTAAATTTAAATTATTCTAATTTGCTCTGGGTGAGTGAAATAAAAACCACCTGTGACTTTTTGTTGTAGAAATCCCTGATGACAGGTTGAAAACATTAAATAATAACGATAATAATAATTTCTTAATACTGTCAGAGTGAAAACTAAGAAGTGTTTGAAATGGAGACTGTATGCATATGTCACCTCCTCACTAAAAGCTGTTCCAACCACCAGTTCATCAAAGTCACTCCTATGTGAGTTTGTTGCTCCTGTTCACCATGCAAGACATATGAGATCACACAGGTCTTCAATACAGTACATTTCTGACCCAGGAGGAGAGATTATATTGCTAATGCTGAGAGGGGAGATGTTTGTCTCATCTCCTTATTCTCATGAAGAAAATACATTCTCATTTGTATTACCTGTCTACCAGTAAGAAATAATTCCTTCCTGTTTAAATGGAGACATTCAAGAATCCTTTGAAAGTCAATTTGGAATTTGGCTGAAATCTCAATAATTTTTTTTTTAATGTAGCAATTGTTTAAAAACATTTCATTTCTTAGTGTTGCAGTCTGAAATCTGCCATTAATCCAGTCAGTTGAGTGGGAGGGAAAATTCCTCAGGTGTTCCTTATTTACCTCTTATTCCTATACTAATTATTCACCTGTACAGTTTTGGAGAATGTCTCATAGCCCAGGTCATTTTCCAATGGCACTACTGGTGCCAGTTACGGTTAATTTTTAAAGGGACTTTTAATGTTGTAGACATCTGTCCATTAAGAAAGGCTAAGACCAACAAAAAAATTATACTCTCCAGCCTACATATGGGAGCAATTTTCAGTCATCAGTGATTGGACTGGAGCAGTGAATGAAGGTAAAATGCTTATTTGAACTGTCTATTTCTTTATCTGTACGAGTATCTGTGAATTGTGTCCTCGGATTTTTTAGGTTTGAAATTTGGGACAACTATTTAGTTCGATCTTCTAACTGGTATATTTGAGCTAATAGTGATAAACGTAAGTTATATTATAGACAAAAGGATCTGAAACACAGGATAAAAAAATAATTTTCCTGAAGACCACAGGACAGTTACAAGTGCTCTTTTTAAGGTGAATACCAATCTCCAAAGTCCCAATCTCCAAACCAGATGGTAAGAACTAGAGGGTGAAGCTGAGAGCAACTAATTAAAAGTTGTTGATAATGTATGCCAATATTTTTCATTCAAGACCAGGATATTTTTTTGAGTATGTGTCGTTGTCAATGACAAAGTATAATGATAATGAATATGGATAACTTCATTTCAAATTCTGTATTGTAGAAATTGATATCATTAAGTATATCTGAAATTTACAGACAAAAAAAAAACAAAACACAGATAGATTTCTGTGATTTCATGTATTTAACGTGAAATTATGAATTTTTCATCTATGTGAAAATGTGCTTGTTGCTCATGAAATGCAGATTTAGGCTGAAGTTCTAGTAGTTTCCATTTCTACCCTTGCTCAAACTCATCCTGTGATAAAGCAAGATTGTTTTTATTTCTAATATAAAATGTGACAATGGTAGCTCTTTTTTGTTTCACTCATATTATATGAGTAATATCACTTAAAAAAGTAAAGTGTTCTTTATTTTTTGTTCTTTGTTTTGTTTTTCAATTAAAATATATCAAAGTGAACCTTTTGCAAAGAACATAAAATCTGAGTTAATGTGTTTGATTCAGTATTCATCTTCACTGAAATTAGTGGATATGAAATGGCAAACGAGTAGTCTACAAAACTGCAGTGAGTTATTTCAGCTTCCATCCCACTTCTCTGCATTGCTTTTCTCTGATGCTCATCACCAAACAAGTGGGAATGGCAGAATGAGGCTTGCTAGGGCTGAGCAGAAAAACACAAAACATATGGAGTGAGACAGGACAAAGGAATAGATGTGCTTCCTTGTTCTGGCATGCAACACTCTTCTTCATCATTAGTATTTCCTTGTATATTAGAGTCTTTAAACTCTTCTCTATTTATTTCCCTACTTTCGGACTGACATTTCTCAGCTGCCTCCTAAAAGTGCCATACAGATTCTGTTGGGATACATGTGAAAGTGTTTCTAGCAGGTGGCTGGATAAAAACAAAACAAAGGAAAAGCTAAAACAAAAACAAACTAACAAATAAGCAAAACAACAACAACAACAACAACTAAAACAAAAAAACAAGACACAGTAAATTCATTTTGAGAATGTCTGCTAATAACCATGAATTGGCAAAGTTACTTTTGGTGCTAGTGTATTTCAACTTTGCATGGGTAGCAAAATTTGTGAAAAGAGCCAGCCCTCAAAGAGATTGTTTTTTTGGGAGAATGAATTTGGGATCTAGATTAGGAGAGATGGATTTTCTGCTGGAGATACTCTCTCTACTGCTATGTAGAATATAATTAAATCTTGTAGTCTCCTAAGGTCTGATAAGATGGACCCTACCTTAGGTGATAAGTTAAAGTTCTTATAGGAAGTTTTTAACAGCACTAGGAATATTATTCAGAACTTGGGACCAGTGCCAGAGCTCTAAATACTAGATGTTTTCTTGACATTAGCATCCACTGCGATGCAATGAGCATTCCCATATGATGCAGACAACAGTGAGTTCATAAATTTCAATGCAGGCCATAATACCATAACAGGTAGATACTATTAAGTCAGCAAAAATGTTTGAATGAAGAATTTTGATGGAAAGGCTTCATGATTCTTGAAGTCCAACTGTGATCAGACGGGAGAAATAACTTTTTTGTCATTTAAAACTTATTGTACACCTTTATTTTAAGCCCTATAAGCAGAAAACATTCTATCTTTAATACAGCAGCAGATAAGGTTACTCTGTCTGGATTACAGGTATATTATGAGATTTATGTGTTTTTCATTGCTGGGTTATGTTTCAGAGTGCTTGCAGCATAAAAATGAGAAAGACAATTTCTTGAAGTCCAGCATTTAATTATAGACTTATCCAATAATCCATTTTTGAACTGACTCGTCAGGCAGGCTCTGTCCAAAGGATTATACCTAACTGTGCAGTTTTTCATTGGATTTAGTTTTAAAGGGTAATCAAAAGCTTTAAAAATGAATACAGGGCTAGAAGACTGTCAACAGCAAGCTCAGATGTAACCATGAAAGCACTGATCATTAGTAAGATATACGCTCAGTCAATTGGTCCGGTGATTATTTTTTGCTATGTCCTTTATTTACTGGAGGCTTATTTTCCTTTTAACATTCTCACCTATAGGTCTTTCTAAATAAACAAATATTTTTAACCTTTGAAAGCTGACGAAAACAATACAGAAGTTAATCTTTATTATATCCTACTGACATATAGGAATAACAATGCTTAAAACAGTAGTTGAGTGTAGCATTGTTTAGTTCAAACTTATTTTCACCGTTTCTAATCTATTATTAATAATAAACAATTACTTTGTGGAATATGGTACATTAGTGCAGCCAAAAAAAATGATGGGCAGAGAATCAGTGAGCAATAATCCACCAAACTAACCATTTGAACTTCTTTATTAAAATGATTTCAGTGTATGTCCATAAGGTAAATTACAGAACTCCAGTTGTCAGGTAAGAATTTGACACTGTTTAAAACCAAACCACACTGGTTCAGAGACCTGAAAACCTGTAAACCATATAAACCATTTCAATTTCTGAAAATATTACAATGCTCCTACTCCTTGACTGATTTCCAGGACATAGATCCAGGGCTTTCTAAAAGGGCAGAATATGCATATTTTAATTCTCTATTTTAAGCCAAGATTAAGAGGTTTGTAGGAACATCTGGAGGATTCTATTTACCCTCTTTGCTGGACTCTCTGATTATTAAACATTGCACATGGATGCACTATCTCTAAATTATTATCCTGATCCATTCTGAAGAGAGGTGGAGTAGAAATGTGACTTGGATTTCTCTTTCAGCAGTAACATCTCTCATATGCTCTGTTTGGTTTGATACTTACTCGCATACCACCAATCCCAGAGGCCTATTCAACTTATAGCTTAAAGCCAAGACTGATAAATGCAAATCTACAAAATATAGATATTTCAGTCTGTCTGACTGGCTGAAATTAAAAAAAAAAAAAAGTATCAAATGCCAATGTTGATTTCCACCATGGGAGACAAAATTACTGCTAGTCAAGAAGACAAAACAGAACAAAGTAAAGTCCAGACCCTAATGTGTCTCTTATTTAAGAAGTTCTGTTTTTGACCTCGAGATAAATTTGACATTAGCACAGAAGGATGATCACACATGATAACTTGATAGCAGGAACACAATAATATGTAAACAGTTTTTTCCTTCTGGGGACTACAATAATAAAACAGAATTTCATGCTCACAAGCTTTTCATCATTAGTAATTGGACTGTTTGTATTTGTATGTTTGGCACACTAGTTCATTTAGCCAAAAGTTTGTTTTCTTCCCTTTTCCAGAGAACTCACATCTGTAATAAAGTTTTCTATTGAGCTCTATAAAGACCTACACATACAGTTCAATAAAAAAAGGCATTCTTCCATTTGGGAAGTTACATTCTGCTGCTTAAAATTACCCTACAGTTTCACAAGTAAAAGGATTCTGTAGCCCTTAAAGATTTACTCTCTGGTATTATAAAACTCAGCTCTTGCTTACTGCTTATAGACGACTTTTAGGACTAAAAAGTCCAAGAAAACTTCTAAATAATTCCAGATTTGAAATTTGTATACAGTGTAAAGATCCATTTATTCATTGGAGTTTCTACTGAAATTCCAGGATCTTAAATGAAAAAGACTGTCATCCAAATTTATTTTAACGTTAGAAATCTTGTGAAATCTTTAGAAGACAGCTTGCTTTGAAGTATTTTTGATTAAAAAAACAAAATAGATTTGGAGTTGAAAACTCACAAATTACTGCTTTTATAGAACAAAGAAAAAAAAGAAAAACAACAACAAAAACAAATATTATACTTCCATGCCCAAATTTTAAACTCTTCCAAGCACACCACTAAATACAACCTCCTTGCCCTGACAAAGCACAGACATATCTTTTTTAATTTTCAGCAGAAGTAAAGACTTTAAGAGGTACCTACACTTTTTCCTGTACCTCTGTTTTGCTGAAGGCAATGTTGTCAATTAATGATGTGAAATGGTTACATGTGACAGGCTGAACATCAATGTCAAAATATGGAACATGACCTGGACTTGCAATGAGAGGTTCATTACAAGCACACTTAGCTGGCCTTTCAATCTTCAACATTGCTTGGCACAATTCATAGTTCAAATCAGAATAAGTAAATATCCCTATACCGGTATCCCATGAGTCACTCTAAAGGGTTGAAGTGTTAAACTGTGCAGTTTGGTCAGCTCTGTTTTGAGTTTATTCAGTATTTGTTTAACCTGTGCTGCCAGAAACACTATAAATCCATCTTGTTCAATTTCATATGTTCTTTTTCTTTTTCTAAGCCTTCAAAAGGTCAATACACTCATACTCCTCCCTGAAAAGATTGCCCTTTCTTACTCTGCACATGCAGGATGGGAGATGTGATGGGGTGTGGGAACAGCAAAAAGCATCAGGAAATCAAGCTTGGATGAACAGCCAAGACTAACACACCTGTTAAAGTATATGTTCCGGTTATCTTTCAGTTGCACATCCTCTGAGAATAGAAAAAACATGCTTTACATCATCCTTGTGAACTGAGTGTACATGTTGCAATAACATTGCATCACAGGAAATAATAGTTGAGACAACTAAAATTAAAATATCAGAAAATTAGTCAAACATGCTATCTGCAATAATCTTGCTTCAGTAGGTGGTTGAAGAAGACACAAAGCTACCAGTTTGCTGGTAAATGGACTTTAGATTGCATCTAACATAGCTGAGTATGGGTATCTGTACCTGGGACCAACAATGCTGACCACAGGTTCTGCACGATTTTGCCTCTCTGATGGACCCTCAATGCAGATCAGGCACTGAAATCTGTTTCTTAATGAGAACATGAATCCCATATGGAAAACTTCTGTAATAACAATTGTATTTCAGCATGCTACATCAGGTTGCAAAGGTCAAGTAATATACATGGTTCAAAATCTCTAAAGCAAAGCTGGGCCATCATTGCAACAGGGTATTCAGCAATCCTGAAATCCTAGGACCTCTGTAAAGTCAACCAAGGAAACTCATTCTCTGATACTGGGGAATTACAAGGGAACAACAAGCAAGTGTTTAGAAATTTAAAACATCTTTTTTATATATATATATATTTTTTTTTGATCAAGTAAGAGTTTTCTATCAAAACTTTCAAAGAACAAAAAATCTAATGTTACTACAAATAGCAATTACAGAATCTTTCATCAGTATGTTTTATGTTAGTATAACCATGCAGAGAATCAGTCTTGGATTCTGACATAGTCACCACTTCATGTGTACACTATTAGGAAATTAGAAGTCAAAACTGAATTTGCCTTGAAGCTGTTTGTTCTTAGAACAGCTTTAAAAGACATTACAGAAGCCTCATACATATAAATGGATGGACAGTAAAATAACATTTTGTTTGGTTAAAAATTACCTTGTCATAGTATTTAGAGATTTGTTACGGATTATTTTACAATAAATTGAAAAATTCAATTTTTGAAACCAAAGAAACCTTCAAATAAGTTGAAATACGCATGCTTATTGCCAAAACCATCTTGCAGAAAAACTTCTTCAGGACTAGCTCATTTTTCACAAGACAGTGCTAATACAAAAATGCTTAGTACACTAGATATTAGTGTCTTTGTTCCAATGTAACGGAACGTTGAAATGGGAGTTTAAATAACATTTAAACTTCTGGCTCTGTATGCCTTCTTAATGAAAAATGATTCATAAACCAAAAGCTTTTCTGCCAACTAGCTTAAGTGAAATAGAAAATAAAAATCAGAGATACCCTTAGTTTGATGTGGCTATTCTAGGGGAATAAAATAAGTCTTTGGTAGGCTATTTTGGATAAAGAGCTATTTACCACAACATTTACCCCATGGTGGTTCTCTTATCTCTGCCAACTCATGCTTGGTTCTCAAGAGGAAAAGAGGGAAAAGTAGCAAATGTAAATTGACTTATAGAAACTAGAAACTGGAAGGATTTGTTTTTCAGAATGGTTTTAGTTTATCTCACCATATCTGCACTATGGTTTCGTGAATGGATAAATTTCCCTTAATTCTTCCATGATATTGGAAAAGTGTCTTAATTCCATTCTGTCTCAATTTTTCATATGTAAAATAATGATTAATAGCTTCTTTCTTCAAATATATCCAAATGTAGTGTCTGAGACAAAGAATCCACACTTTTAAGTAAAGAATAAAGACCTCAATTTGAAATTGTGTACCTGTGAAAAAACAGTGCTTGAACTAACACAAATAATTTTAAGATAAATGCAATTTATTGAGCTAAGTATGAATTTCTAGGGGTATTCAGAATACTCGTTTATCTACTGTGCTCCAGTATTCAGATATACCTGTTTAGGAAAAGAAAATAATAGAAATATTATGATGCATATAATTGCTTGTTCCTAGGAAAACATCACCCAATTGTACAATGAAATAAGACAGTAACAAAATTGTCTAGAGAATTTTGTTCTAGAAAAAAAAAGAAAAAAAAGTGTTGTTCCTCAAATTCTCTCTCATGCCATTTTTTTTTTTTTTGACATTTAATGCAACTTAAACCTGTTTATACCACACAAGCTGCATGTATAATGTTGCAAGCATGCCATGCAGTTGTTAGGCAGCTTTGACATCTGCTCAAATCTGAAGGGTTTTCCTCCCATTCAGGTCTGCTAAAAATAAAATGATTCCTTGGACTCCTGAAGAAGCATCTGTTCCTCAGCAAACTCCTTCTTTACCAACTGGTTTAAACATGCATCCTGAAAATTTGATAAGAATATAATGCCTGATAAGATACTTGCATAAGTGATCAGCAAAAAAGAGTAAGTTATGCATGTAAATACTATCAGGCTATATAGATTCTCACAGACTTTATTTAGAAATTCTTTAGCTAAGTTCAGAAGTTGAACTCAGTCAGTTAAGCTGGGAATACCCCATTCTTTTCCATCCCAAATGTGTTTTTGACTCACAAGGAGCAATAAAATTTATCACAAGGCAGAGGCAAGCTCATGGTGCAGGGGCAAAGGAGACAGAAATGGAGGGTCAGGAGGCTGGGGGATGGAATTTGAATGGTTCAAAAACCATCTGTGAGTAAAAATAGAAAAAAAACTGGCGCTCATTACCAAAAATGACTAAAGCAATAGAACTAATCTTGGCATCCTTCTAACGCAATTTCTATTTTGTCTGACTCTGGAAAACCCCAAATCAAAATAAACCTGAAGCAATTCTAAGTAAGGGCCACAAATCTGTTTTGTCTCTGTAAGAATGAAGCATTTACTTACTGCTCTTATTTGGTACATTTCCCCATAGTGTCTTTACATATGGCAGAACACACCAGTGTATTTTTTATCTCCTACCATTAACTGTAAGTTTAACCCAGGAAAGAGTCAGAAGCTAAAGAATGAAGCCATCTCCATCCTCTCATGAGGATTGAACAGTGCACGCTGAAGGAAACCCTATCCACTTCAGGGGACTACAACTAGATGGTCTTTAGGGTCCCTTCCAGTCTAAAACATTCTATGATTCTATGATACCTGGATGCTGTGACCATAATGTAGAAGAAATCCACTGCCACCGATGCAGGAGTGATTGTAGAAGGGAAAGCCTAAGGAGTCTGCTGCAGCATGAACAGGACCTCAGCAATGCTTATATTGGATCTGGAGGTACTTCATCTGGAAACTATCCTGGAATTGATAGGTTTGTTGTAGA
The DNA here is from genome assembly GCA_013399175.1 of Odontophorus gujanensis. Lineage (NCBI taxonomy): Eukaryota > Metazoa > Chordata > Aves > Galliformes > Odontophoridae > Odontophorus > Odontophorus gujanensis. The sequence goes on along the minus strand of VXAB01002550.1, from coordinate 66,075 downwards.
CTTGCACTTTTATACCTGAAAACTCTGTTTTGTTTACTATTACAGCTTAAAATCTTGCCTGGGTGAGGGAATGTAGTCACAGGCCAAAGTAAAAAAGAAATTAATGTTTTTAGGTTGATGTGGAGCAGCTGATGAGAAGGTTGCAACTAAATAGAATCATTAATGAAGTTTTAAAGTTGAAAAACTTTGCAAGACTCACTGCTCCCCAACTATTTAACCTGAAGATAATTTAAAAAAAAATAATTAAAATCTCTTTAGATAAGACTTCAGGCCAAAAATAGTACATAAATGCTGTACAGTGGGTTTGTTTTTAATGAACTAAATTAAAGTAGTTGTAAAAATACATTTACATATGTTCAGTAATTAATACCATAAAGTAGTCACACACAGACAATAGTAGGACTATAATTATGTCTCTCCCAGTCTGTCTGTGTAACTATTTTTACCATATAACCTTTTTTTTTTTTCTCAACAATCAAAAGTTTTGCTTTTAATAGTTCTATTCCCAACTCATATTATTATGCCAAGATTTTCCAATAGTTCAAAGACTAATTATTCAGTACTCAGTTCTAACAATTCTAGTCCTTTTTCTGAGAGAATTGCTCTTGTGAAGCAAATTATAAGAGCATTTACCATCAGTTTCTGTACTGATGTGTAGACATCATTAAAGGAGTCCACTGTTTTCTGCGTTGTCCACGGTATTAAGTAGTTGATTTTAATACCTTCTTTCCTAAGTAGAATTACTCATAACTCAGAGGGCTAGATCAGAATTGAATACAGAAAGCAGCACAGAAAAATCAAACACAAAGCTTCCAATTTCAAAGAGGGTGTTTGAAGGTGTTGAAGAGTGTTTGATATTTGACATATTTGTTCAATGTTACCCATGTTGGACTTCAGAAATTTCTGGCATAAATGGAAGGGCTACTACAAAAATGAGGGCAATTATTACATTTTATTGTATTTTATTGTTAACTGATAATTATTTGCTATAATATATCATTTTGAACTTCAACATTCATTGTAACAAAGCTATGTCTATAAATATCTCAGGAGCAGGAGGCAAAGGGATGAGTCTGGACTCTTCCCATCAGTGTGTGGCAATAGGAGATGGAGAAATGGTCACAAACTGAAGCATAGGAAGTTCCACACAAATGAGTATGGGAACTTCTTCACAGTGCAGGTGACAGAGCACTGGAACAGGCTGCCCAGAGAGATATGGAGTCTCCTCTGGAGATGTTCAAGACCCACCTGGACGCCTACCTGTCTAACATGGTCTAGGGAGCTGCTTTGCGAAGGGATTGATGGTCTCTGGAGGTCCCTTCCAACCCTCTATAATTCTGTGATTCCGTGATTCTGCTATTCTGTGGTCTCAACAATGTTCTTAAGGGACACATCTACTAGTACCTAATCATGCACCTCATCACTAGAAGGAGTGGCTCTGACATAGGATTTTGTCAACTGCAATGGGCATGAGATATTAAACCCCTATATTTGACTACAAGATTTTATTACAATTGTAATTGGATTTAGTTCAGATTTTCATTAATCAGCTGACTAATCAAGATACTGAAGTAAATTCAAAACTGTCCCTAACATGTAAGTATTCATATCCACTATGCTTCTTTTGCTTTGTACTTTAATTCAGCCAGTTCCTTCTGGCTTGTTCTGGTAAGAATTTTCCTGGCTCTCAATGGATCATTTAAGAGGAAATTTTGAATTCTACTTGAGTGTAGCGCCAGAATATTTTGGCTCTCTGCTTTTGAACTGTAGGAAGGGAAATTCATTGCCACAGCTTAGCATGAGCCTAGCTCCTTGGCACTGATTACCTTCCGTACTACAATCTGTATTACCACCCACACTTCTGTGAGCCAGGGGAATGCTCCACTATTATGGGAGCTTTGCTAAGATTGATTTGCAAATACTGTATGTCTACAAAAATCAGGAAACCACTGTATCTCACAAAGGCCCAGAACTGCCAACTGATTTTGTATTTCAAGCTTAGGAGATTGGAGATTTCCATGCTTTATTGAGGTGGTGGAATTAAATGTACTGTGAAAAGTTGACTGTTCTATTATGTATAGTATAGCTACTGGAGTGCTGCTGTAGAAGTGCATAACAAACATAGCAATAATATATCTTTTCAAATAATTTTCAGTAAAATTCTGTCATAAAGGATGTTTACATTGGTTTCTTAATGGATAATGCTTAAGAAATATTCCTTGAGAAATAAAAAAACAAATAACCAACTTTCCAGTCTATGTTTATTATGCTTAAACTTCAACAGAGTTCAAAACAGACCCAAAGAGTGAATTGGACCCATAATTTGCAGCGAAAAGGACAACTCACAAGTATGCAGCATTATGGCTAACCAGAAGGGTTGTTGTTTTTTCATTTGTTTTTGAATGTAAAAACATATAGGACCCTAGAAGAATAAAAGGACTATAAGAAAATATGCCATTGAAAACCCACACAGAAGGCCAATTCTAGAGCAGACATGTTGCATTAGAAACAAAAATGCAGCAGAGTTCTCATTTTTCTTTATCTACCCATTTTTCTTTTGTCATTTTTCCCTGTGCATTTGGCTTACCCTGAGGCCTTAAACATCTGGCAAGAGTCATAAAAGCTTTAATGAGTCAGAAAAAAAGTCAGAAGGCATTTGCAACTTGTAAAAGCATCCTCTTGATTCAAATTGATGGCATCTTTGTAGTCAATCTGCTAACTGGCTCATATTCAACACCAGACTGACTATTCAGACAGAATTCCCCACTGTGGATACTGTTATTCCAGCAATAACAGGAATGTTCCATAAGCATCTAATAATAAATACAACTCTCTCTCACTCTTACACATATATATATGCATCCACTTTTTTCGACTGTTTTGTTGCACAGACACTAAACTAGCACTTCAGATGATGTAATGATGTAAAGTGATGTGTTTCCACGAATTTTATTTTATTTTTTTTTGGGGGGGAGGGGGGGGGACAATCTTCCCTGAAAAATTACTGTGTTAAAAATATACAGAAATTTCATTGGTTTTGGTGGAGCTACTCTGAATTTGTGCCTACTGAAGTGATTGGAAGGCATTAAGAATTTTCTGTCTTTCTGTGAAACCATTGAAAATGAATAACTTTCCTATATTTGAGGACACCAAACTATTTATAATTTCTTTGCAAAATATGTGATATTTTTTGTTTGTTTTTGAACATGGAAGATGGTAGAGTTTATGAAGAAACAAATATGAATGACGAAACTTCAAATCAAAATGCCTGCAGCCTTTATTGAAGGGAGAAAGATGAGAATTGATTAGGTGCCCTGAAGTCTGAAAGTTTTTACATTTCAGTGCCAACAAATATTAACATTTTGAATTCATTGCTTGATGCCGCATCTCATTTTTTAATGTGATAGAAATATAACTAATTTCTATGATTTATGTGTAACATTAAAATTCCAAGTATATTGAGCTATGATGTTGACAACATATTTCTCATCCATGTGAACTAGCAGTAATGACACATTTTTTGTATTGCAGTATAAATAAATAACTAGAATAATTTTAAGTTGTAAACATATATTTATTCACATATTAGTTATAACACCTATTTTTTATACAATTGTTTCCCTTGTCATTACAGCTATAAGGTTTTCTTCACTGATAAATTCTAATGTCATTTCTGTGCAATTAACTGTTTTTTGTTTACCAGTTTCCTTCAGCACAGCTGTTACAACAAATAGACTTTTCATAGATAATGTCTTAGCAGCAGTTCTTATATTACATTTCGAAAAAGTTCACAGAATCTGAAGATAATATGCCCACAATATGAAGGATGTTTTAGAAAAGGATGCCAGAAAAAAGCCACTGTGTGATAATAGGATATTAAGATATGTAAAGCAGTAGAAAAATATAATATCTGTAGGTTAGAACCTCTTAAATTATCTGTGGCAAATCCACACCAGAGCCACGAGCTGCTTAGATACTTAGACCTAAAGAGAAGTATACTCTAAACTACCTCAAAGCAATTAATTAAGTGGTCAGCCTCTTCTCCTGTCTAACTACATATAGGACTAGAAGGAAAGGCCTTAAGTTGTACCAGGGGAAGTTCAGGTTGGATATTAGAGAGAAAATGATTTTCATTAAGAGTGACCAGGTGCTGGAACAGACTGCCCAGGCTGATGATGGAGTCACCATCCCTGGAGGTGTTCAATAAACATTTAGATGAGGTACATGGTTTAATGGAGAAATATATTGGTGATAGGTGAACAGTTGTACTAGGTGATCTTGGAGGTCTTTTTCCAACCTTGATGCTGATTCTATGATTCTAATTCTTGCTCAGATGTTATATAAAAGAACAATCTTTTTATTTATTTATTTATTTATTTTTCTATTGAGAATTATTTTGTTGGACACTAAAGGGCATTTCAAGTACATGAGACATTTACACACAAAAACAAAACAAAACAAAGCAAACCCCAACAGAATAATATCCATAGACCTGACACCTGAAAGTCAGTAATGTTTTTGAATCTGTTTTTGAATCAATATTTAAATGCACTATTTTTTTATGTATTAGTAGCCTTTTATATTCTTATTTACTACTCTATTAGTTATTAACACCTTTTTAGGCTAAGAACAGAGAGGAAACTGACCATTTTTAAAAAACAAAGCATTATGGTGAGTGTTTGTGGGAACAGGGAAGATTAGATATGAATTGGATATGCATTCCTGTAATTTAATGGGTTTTGGACATCTATTCCTCCTCCAAGCAAGGAAATTGTAAGAATTTATCAGATAATCACATTATCATTTAATTTGAGGACCTGATGTGACCATCTAGTTTAACCTCCCTCCTTATTTCTCAGACTTTTTATGTAGGGTTAAGATCTGCTTTTAAACTTCTGCATTAATGCACTTTTCTCAATAACTGATAAAAGGTGAGGGAGAGAACAGAAAAAGTTGGAAAAGCTGGGTAAGTAACTTGAATCCAAAGCAATGTTGAGTTAGAAGGTACAGAGAGACATCGTGCATAAGGTTTTACTATACATGGAAGGAAGTTCAATTTTCCTTACCAGTACTCTCTGGAGAATAATTTGTTTATTATTTCTAAAGCAATTAAAAAAATAAAATATGTGCAGCTTTTTTCCTTCCCAGTAAAATATTTTACAAGTTTTGTAAGTCCGTGGACTGTATTTATCATCTAATATATGCACACTATATGTTCCATTAGGGCATAGCACTGTGCCCAGATTTTACAGACACTGGCCAACTGATGTACATCCTGTCATGTGCTATTGCTTACTAATTTGGAGGAAACTGGAGCCTGTGGGCTTTGATTTGCAATTCCCATTTTTATACTTACAAAATTGTCTTTCCAGTGAAACAGTGCACATTTTTCTGATTTAGAAAGATGTTTTCAGAGGTAGGTCACTGTTTTCATGTCCCCATTGCGTGAGTTAAAATGTTCAGCTGGGACCAAATACTAAAAGTTGTTAAGCATCTGAAGCAAGATGTTGAGAACTCTTAAATTCCTACTCTATCAAGTTAGATTAAATGGNAATAGACTTTTCATAGATAATGTCTTAGCAGCAGTTCTTATATTACATTTCGAAAAAGTTCACAGAATCTGAAGATAATATGCCCACAATATGAAGGATGTTTTAGAAAAGGATGCCAGAAAAAAGCCACTGTGTGATAATAGGATATTAAGATATGTAAAGCAGTAGAAAAATATAATATCTGTAGGTTAGAACCTCTTAAATTATCTGTGGCAAATCCACACCAGAGCCACGAGCTGCTTAGATACTTAGACCTAAAGAGAAGTATACTCTAAACTACCTCAAAGCAATTAATTAAGTGGTCAGCCTCTTCTCCTGTCTAACTACATATAGGACTAGAAGGAAAGGCCTTAAGTTGTACCAGGGGAAGTTCAGGTTGGATATTAGAGAGAAAATGATTTTCATTAAGAGTGACCAGGTGCTGGAACAGACTGCCCAGGCTGATGATGGAGTCACCATCCCTGGAGGTGTTCAATAAACATTTAGATGAGGTACATGGTTTAATGGAGAAATATATTGGTGATAGGTGAACAGTTGTACTAGGTGATCTTGGAGGTCTTTTTCCAACCTTGATGCTGATTCTATGATTCTAATTCTTGCTCAGATGTTATATAAAAGAACAATCTTTTTATTTATTTATTTATTTATTTTTCTATTGAGAATTATTTTGTTGGACACTAAAGGGCATTTCAAGTACATGAGACATTTACACACAAAAACAAAACAAAACAAAGCAAACCCCAACAGAATAATATCCATAGACCTGACACCTGAAAGTCAGTAATGTTTTTGAATCTGTTTTTGAATCAATATTTAAAAGCACTATTTTTTTATGTATTAGTAGCCTTTTATATTCTTATTTACTACTCTATTAGTTATTAACACCTTTTTAGGCTAAGAACAGAGAGGAAACTGACCATTTTTAAAAAACAAAGCATTATGGTGAGTGTTTGTGGGAACAGGGAAGATTAGATATGAATTGGATATGCATTCCTGTAATTTAATGGGTTTTGGACATCTATTCCTCCTCCAAGCAAGGAAATTGTAAGAATTTATCAGATAATCACATTATCATTTAATTTGAGGACCTGATGTGACCATCTAGTTTAACCTCCCTCCTTATTTCTCAGACTTTTTATGTAGGGTTAAGATCTGCTTTTAAACTTCTGCATTAATGCACTTTTCTCAATAACTGATAAAAGGTGAGGGAGAGAACAGAAAAAGTTGGAAAAGCTGGGTAAGTAACTTGAATCCAAAGCAATGTTGAGTTAGAAGGTACAGAGAGACATCGTGCATAAGGTTTTACTATACATGGAAGGAAGTTCAATTTTCCTTACCAGTACTCTCTGGAGAATAATTTGTTTATTATTTCTAAAGCAATTAAAAAAATAAAATATGTGCAGCTTTTTTCCTTCCCAGTAAAATATTTTACAAGTTTTGTAAGTCCGTGGACTGTATTTATCATCTAATATATGCACACTATATGTTCCATTAGGGCATAGCACTGTGCCCAGATTTTACAGACACTGGCCAACTGATGTACATCCTGTCATGTGCTATTGCTTACTAATTTGGAGGAAACTGGAGCCTGTGGGCTTTGATTTGCAATTCCCATTTTTATACTTACAAAATTGTCTTTCCAGTGAAACAGTGCACATTTTTCTGATTTAGAAAGATGTTTTCAGAGGTAGGTCACTGTTTTCATGTCCCCATTGCGTGAGTTAAAATGTTCAGCTGGGACCAAATACTAAAAGTTGTTAAGCATCTGAAGCAAGATGTTGAGAACTCTTAAATTCCTACTCTATCAAGTTAGATTAAATGGTAAACAGCACTCAAATAGTCAAAACCCTGATTTCAAATTTCCTTTTTATAAATGAATGGTCCCCAGAAAGCATTTCTGCATTCTTTTTCATCCAATTTTCCATTGCAATTCAAAAGCAAATATGACTTGTTTGTTATAAAAACCTGAGTTGGAGGTGAACCAAAAGGTCCACTCTTAAATGGCAATCACTGAACATACAGCCATGAATTATGAAATGAACTTAATATGATCTTGTCCAAGGAGGGGCCTAAACTATTGCAGTACTAATGTCACATTGCCCCTACTGCCCCAGTATTGCAGAACTGACATAAAACAGCTTGGAACAAGCTCCTATTAGACATTAACAATTTGCCATGCAGGTTAGATTCCTGCTAGATAAACTCAGAGTAAAAACACCCCCATTTACTTGGTACCTTGTTTTCTAGAAAAGGAAGTTAGTAAAAAGTCACAGAAATCCAATATGTGGAGCATTATGTCAGTCTCAAGAAATTCCTCTTTCCCCCAAGTGTGTTCTCCTGTTTTATATGTTTGAAAGGGAGATGCACACATTTCTGGTGAAAGAGTTCAATATATTTCAGTGAATAATGAGAATAATGGGGAATAAGGATACACAGCACAATCATCTGTGAAAGTCTGCTCATTATATATATATGTATACTGGTCAACGTGCATGTATACGTACACCAGTTTTAAGCCTAACGTTTCACTCCTTCTAATGCTATGAAGACATTTTCATTAGTGCTAAGAATTTAATCTATGACATTAGCAGTAATATTTCTACCTTTTATACCTTCTCATAGAACTACTGCTTTTCAGTATTTTATTCTTATTTTTACTCATTAGAGGTCTCCTTTCAGTCTTAATAATCCAGATTTTATTACTTAGTTCTCCCTTGCCCTTTATTTTATGTGTCCCAAAAATCTGCTTGCTCTTTCCTCAGTGCACTAAGGTGGCAAATTATTGATAGAATGGACTAACACATGGTCCACACATTTTTTTTTTTTTTTTCATACAGAAGCAAAGCACAAAACAAATTGCACTTCATTCAGTAGACTGCTATTTACAGATGTGGCATACAAGCAAGGAAAGTATGGGACAAAATACATGTCCTTCCCAATAGTGTATGGATGGAGATGGCTGAGAGGGGTTCTAATCTCTGTTTATAAGTGCAGGAGTCAAGTGGATGGGGCCAGGCTCTTTCCAGTGGTGTGCAGGGTCAGGGCAAGGGGCAATGGGAAAAAAAACTGCAACACAGGAAGTTCCATAAAAAGTTATTTACTCTGGTACTTTAATAAGTAGCCCAGTGAAGTTGTGGAGTCTCCTGCTCTGGAGATATTTGGGACTCACCTGGTCACCTACCTGTGTAACCCACTGTAGGGAACCTACTTTAGCAGAGAGATTGGACTTGATGATCTTTGGAGGTTCCTTCCAACTCCTATGATTCTTTGATTCTTCTGAATGCTGTTTCATGTGATCTAACTAATCACGTACAAATCTTGTAATAGTTTGTATAAATTCGACTTAACACTAAATTCTAAAAACACAATGATGTATTTTGTGTCAGCAATTTCAAATGACTTTTCTGAATGCTGTAACAGATGAAACATATAATAGCAGAACATGTAACTACAAAGATTAAGATAAATTAGGTTTTCTTTATCTCTGAGATGGAAGAACACTTGTTCTCCTCATACACCAAGCCCAAATGCTGATTGCTACTGTCAGTAAAGTCTTGCATTCAAGGGGCATCGGGATTAGACCTTCTACAACAAAATTCACTGTTTAGTGAATTTACATAGAAGTCCAACATACATAACTGAAGACATAGTTAGTAAAGTTAAATTATTGTGTACATACATATTGACCAGACTATAATATTTAATATTGGCCAAACCACTCCAAGTTATTAAAGAAAACATCCAAAATCAGAACTGAATTTTTTTTTTTTTGCAGCTGTATATGTAAAAATTCAAACGAAACCCCAGATGTTTAACTCTTATCCATTGTTTGTGTATGACAGTAGACACTATTATTCAAATGAGATAGTTTAATTTTATTTCTTTTAGGAATATATGTTTTTATGCATCCATTCTATATTCCTCATCATTTCTCACTATCTGGAACAACTTTAGTTGCCTTTAGCTGTTTAGACAATTGTTGAATGTAATGCTGCAAAATCAGCTCAGTTTCATTGTTCTGTTCTATCTTGAACAAAATACAATTTGGAAAATATAATATGAAAATGTGCAGCTGACAAGTAGTCTACAAGTTAGCAGGTACTTAATGGAACTATGTAAAAATGGCGCAGCGCTCTTGTAAAAAAAACAGAAGCCTCAATAGCAGACCACTTTCCCCTGAAATAGATTCATGCAGAAAAAAAACCATCAGGTCAGTCTTCTACATTAGGCTTCACTCAGTTGACTACTATACTTCAGTAACTTGCGTAGAAAATTAAACATTAACATTAAAAATTAAACATCAGTGCACTGAGCAAACTTTGATCCACAGATGAGATATTCGGCAAGAATAGGATGTTATATATTATATAGTTTGCCAGAAAAATATTCCGATGGAACAGAATAGAAATGATGAAGAAAGAACAATTCTTACAGGACCAATTCCGTACTTGAGTTTAATTTTTTCCCGAATGAAGGTAATTGAGTTGTGGGACAAGTATCTTTTCTCTGCAGATTTTCCTTCAGTTGAAATCTGAATGCCTGGGTAGTTCATGAACAGAATACTGGTTCTGTAAGTGCATTTCAAATAAACTTTAGGAGAAAGTGTACAAGAAATTATAAGAAGGAAAGCCATAAAATGACTAATAAGAAGAAAAAGTTAAACACTATGCTGTACATTTATGCCATGGCACAAGATCAAAGGAACTACTCTTAATGTGTTTGACAAGTTTATCTATCTTGGTAGCATCCTCTCCAAACCAGCAGCAAAATGATGATGAAATATTTATCTGTATTACTAAAGAGAGTTCATCTTTTGGTCATTCACAAGCTTATGTTTGTTGTTTCCTATGGATGGGACTGCTCTAATTACTACTCTTCCATGGTTATTCTAGCCTCCCAGTTTTGTCACAGCTGTCTATGAAAGGCCATTGCTATAAAATTGAGTAACTATATAAAATAACACAGGTACTACTTGCATAAATCACCTCAGTACTACTCCAAAGTGTCTAATTTGCTGTGTCTGTGTAAAAAGACAGGATGGAAAACTTCAGGATGTCTTTGCAGAATTTTTGTGGGTAGTTTATGTATAGCAGAAAAACACCTTTAGGCCAATAAAAGCACATTTAGACTCTCCTGAAATCCTTATGTAAATTTTTTGCAAAACACTAGCAGTAGCTGGGATAAAATGATTTTCCATTAAAGCAAAATCAAGAGGTAGCATGCTAAGAGTTCTGCCCTGGAGATTCTAGTAAATTGTATGACCAAACAGGAGTCAGAAGAAAAGTCTTCTGATCAGCCAAAATTCACAAATTCATGTATGCAACAATATATGTTCTAGAACATAGAAAATGGACAATAAATAATATGAATATAAAAGCAATTTTTGCTACATAGCAGAAGTGGAAAGATGGTATAACAGTTAGGTGTAAAGAAAGTTAATTAATTTACATATCACATATTGCTGTTAATTAGTGTACTTATGTGTTTTTTTTTTTCTTTGTTCTTTTCCTACAGTTCACACAGCCATTACTTTTATCCAGATTCTGTCTTTAAAATCTGGTTTATTTTTCTCTCTTATTTACAGCTGCGTTTTTTGAGTATCACTGTAGTATGAAGAGCGTTTCAGAGCTGTAATACTTTTATCACTCTTCTAGCAAGCCATATCTAGTTTATGTCCCTTGCCCAGACATGCCAGCTGTCTGCAATTTTAATGTGAGCTGTCAGAAACAGGGGCCGTGGCCATTAATTATTCTGTGAGAAGTTTCATTGTTGGTCAATAAGAAGACCATGTATTTGTGAGTTTAGCATCTCCAGGGAGCACACACAGACCTTTTTTCCCATTGCAGCTGTATTTGAGGCAACTCCAAACATCTGTAATTCAAAATCTCTTGCTGCACTTTCTCCCATTATGAATCCTGTATCCACTTGGTGCAACTGCTGGGATACATAGAAAGAATAACACAAGGTGGAATGTGGACAGTACTTATTGACACACTTTTTTTTCTTTTTCATTTCCATTTTCCTAGAAGATATGTAGTTCTACAAATAGATCTGCACTCTTCCAAGGTTCAGACATATAATTAGATTTGAGTTTAGCTTGTTTTAATTAGTAATGACTCTGGTAGGAGGGCTTCAAGGTCTGCTGAACAAACAGCTGCAACAAGCTACTCAGCTCCATTACAATAAGAACATGAACTGTCAGAGCACTCAAAAACTCACTGACTATACAGAGAGCTCTTTATTCACATATGAGACTGATCTAGTAAGATAAAGTATGAAAAAGTGAAGACAGCCACTGTATTCCTTGTAGCATCCAAACCTGTAATTTTTAAATAACTTCTGTAGCTTCCATTACATTTATAGTTTGCAGCTGTGAGATATGCATTGAAATATTCTCTATTTCTTTTCCTTTTTTTTTTTTTTAAACTAAATGAATGAAGTCCTTAGCTATGTTTTCTTGTTTTATTTTTTCCATCTTTAATTATAAAATTGTTCTGTTTCACAAGTAGATTTCTTGTAATAGTCCCTGGAAATTCTACTTAAAATTTCTTGTTTGAGTCTCATTGAAGTAAACAGAAAAAAAAACAGGGAGGCAGATGTCAAGTAACAGGTGAGCAAAGAGCCAAGTGGAGGAAGGAAATGGAAGGACAGCAAGCTCTCAGAACAGGTGTTGCTTCATAAATTGTCAGACAGTTCAGTGATAAGGAGATAGAATCAAGTAAGGACTATATGCTGGTTTGCATTTCAGCAAAATAATTAGAAAATAAAATAAATCTCTTGAGGCTGTTCATTGTCATGTTTTAGTGGTGGGTGTTCTTCTTAAGACCTGTGAGCCCCTTCTTCACTACACAAGTGCAACCAACAATTTTGAAGCTATAAATGTTATGCAGTGGTAGATATATTCTGTTTTATTTTCCTGGATTATCTAGAAAATAGGTATTAATTTCTATGAACAGCATTAGAATTTTTGTTTCTAGATACATTTGGAACAAAAGTAACAAAACAAATCAGGTTGGAAGAATGAATTAAGAGTACAAATTATGTATTTGGAACACGGAACTCTGATAGACTGGATGCTCTTTCTTTAAGTTATTTTAACACTGGACTATAGAGTTAGCATATTCTATTTTTTCATTCCTAATGAAGGAGTTCTCTCTGTCATAATATCTCCTTATAATGGAACCACATATTATCAAAAAGTTTATTAACTTTGAAAAATACCAATAATAATAGCAATTATTATATTAATAATAATAAACTTCATCATGTGGCAAATACGGTCCTTTTTAATGGACAAAATTTCTCTTATAAAATTGTTGAAGAGACTGGCAAGCTTATCCTGTACATTTCTTTGAATACTGGATTGTGATAGTTATTTGGATATTCTGTTTTTAGAAATAAAAAATAATAATAATAATAATAATCCCTAGTCTTCAGAAGATTACTACAAGAGACTGAGTTATTTTGATTCAGTTTTATTTATAAAATTTATTGTAAGACAATCAGATTAATTATAAATAAAATTCTTGTGAAATAATTACTAAAGTAGGAAAGTATAATGTTCTGAGATCAGGATATTTTTTAGTTGTTGCTCTTAAAAGATGACCATCTCTTGATCTGAGTGTCTACCCTTTCTCCATCCTCTCCATCTATGTCATTTTTTTTTAAATTCCATATCACATCATCAGTCATTCAGGTCTAAATTGTTAATCTTCACATTTACTTAACCGAGGAAATTCCATTGCAATTAAAATGTTTAAAATGTCTCTGGCATTGTAAATGGAAATGCTGTTTTTGTTTTTGTTGTTTTCTGTGAATAAAGAGAGATATTTACAGGAATAGCACAAGAAAAATGAAAAGCTAATTATTTTTAATTGTAGTAAAAGTTACTTTACAAATGACAGAGTATATTCCTATTTCTCCCTCAGAAATGCCAATGTGCCTGCCTGATCAATAACCTCTGTGGATTCCTGGACAGCAGCATCAATTATTGTACTGTTCCCCAGTGCAAAACAGCTGCTGATATGATGATTTATTAAGCAGCATGGCTACTCTGGATAAAGACAAAAGGCCTTATTCTTCTCTCATTTTCCCATACATGAAACCAGAAGAATTTCATTGACTTCAAAGGAGCTACTATTCCCATTTTAATGAATGATACAGATCTGAATCATGTTAGAGTCCTGTATGCTGACAGGTTAAAGAAAAGTGTATCCATTACACAGTTAGTATATAGAACAAAGCAGATCTGACTACTCATGAGCTCCTCACTGGGATAAGTTGTTTATTAAAGGAAGAAAGATGTCAAAAAGTGAGCGGATGAGAATATCAATAATATTTCCTCATTAATCATTTAGAAGGTCAGTCCTTAACACACACTGTTGTCATTCTTAAAATCCACCAAACTCAACTAAACGAGAATACCCTCGAGGAGATGGTAACTCAATCAGCAGCAATAAGAGTCCCTACAAGGCAGGTGTTTCCTTATGCTTCTGTTCTTAAACTGTGACAAATGATTTATGCAAATAAAAGTGACAAAACTAAAACTGACATCTGAGAAGGAATTTTTAATTTAAGAGTTAAAAACTGGATATGTTTTTCATTCAAACTAATAGTCAGGGAAAAAGGATCTCCCAAAGTCTAGCCAAGCCCATTTTCAGCTAAGTCACATCTTTCCTTTCACAAAACATTTCACAGAGCTCCAAAAAGGGAGGATAAATTACAGTATTATCTGAAAAGAGGAAACAGAAAGGCAATTAAGATTAGAATTTCAGTTTCCACATTTTAACGGACTCAAACAAAAGTGAGCTGGTCTTTGTTAATGAAGATTAGAGTCCACTGGGAGAGAAGGGGTGAAATATTTTGAAGATTTAGGATACGCTTGCATTCCCTGCTTTGGTTTCTTAAATAATATTCAGCAATTAAATTACATGTTGATGGGACAACTCTGCATATGTTTCATAACATTAGTGACTAGTAGCACCATCGAAACTGGATGGAAGCAATAGCTGTAAATTGCCATTAGAAAGTATTTCAATATTTTAGGATGGATACAACTTTTTTCTTTGGATGAAGTATATTCACAGAATGGGATACAAAAATTGGCAGAAATTGAGCTTCCTGTAGTGCAGAAGCAGAACACAAGTTTCTACATGCCATGATTTTTATATTCTTTAATGCCCTGCTTTTGCAGTTTCCTTTACTGATACATGATACTGTTTTGAAAAAATTTTCTTTGAAAAGTTTCAGTGTATATGGAAAAAATCCATTTTAATCTAAGCCTCTATGAAAATGTTTTTTCTAGGTACTTTGGTAGTGGAGAAGATGAGAAACTGTGACTTCCCATATATCTGTCCTTTCTAGGATGATTCTGCCCTTTTTACTTAAAAATTGAGACCAAATATTAGTGAGAGTAATGAAGAGATAATTTGGACCCGTGTGAAGGTCAACCAGAGCATGTACAATATAAATTCAATAAATAAGTGTGATCATGAGAGAGACTGTATGTTCCCTGGAATTTAAAAAGATGTCTGCATTGGGTACAAATACCCTTTTTAGAATCTCTTCCAAAGTTGGTCTTAATTCTCTTTAACTAAATGCAGTGCTATTTAATTTAATCAAGCTATTATTATGAACAACAGTAATAGCAACAAAGGCACTGATGAAATTTGTGAGATAAAAGAATTAAATATCTATTTTACACTAAAAACAAAAATTAACGAATAGTTAGAGATTAAAAATCCCACATTAAAAATGAGTTTAGAATAGAGGGTTAAACCAAACACAGGGAAGCAGGACTGTGAAGAAGAAAGTCTTTGGGAAATGCAGCTTACACTAAGCTACAGAATAGTAAGTGGACAATTTGTTTGTAATGACTTACATACTAACTTGTTAGTACTAGAATAGGAGTGCAGAGATGGAAGTAGAATCTGAAGGACCAATGAGCATTCTGATCTTTCCCACTGTACTGCAATTATAAAAACCACGTGTTAAAAAATGTGGCTGGGTACACACCATACAAACAAACAAACAAAAAACTAACACAAAACAAAACAAACAAACAAAAACAACAATCACAGAGTGAAATAAACCACTTCAGTTAAATGATTTTACTTCATGGTCTATAATTTCACCTGAACTGAAATGGGAACCAAGTTAAGAGAATGTCTCAGGAGTGGTTTCAAGAAATCCTTTGCAGTAACTGTCGAGTAAATTATTAACTAGATGATATTTTTAATGACAATATTCCATTGAAACATTGCAGTAAATTCATTTATTATCTCCCTTTAGATTCAAGTAATTACTAGAATTCTGTATGTTAGTCAGTGAAAAGAAAGGTTGTAATAACAGTGCAAAAATGACAAATATTCAAAGAATGATGAGGAAGAAATTAAGAACCAGCAGTTCTACTTCAGCAGTAAAAATGGTAGAAGAAACTTTTGGATTATATTTTGTAAAATGCTTAAGTTTTTGTGAGCTAGGCATCTCACATTCCTTTCACAGATAGCGAAGATAAGTGCATTCCCCCTCAAGGCACCTCATGTAATCCCAAGATAAATGTCTACAAGAGGCATGAGAAATAAAAGTCTGTCTATTGTGGATCTCTTCTTTGACTTTAATGGGACTATAGGAGGATTAGTTCAGAAATTTTACAGAAATTTATGCTGTAGAATGCACCAGACAATATCTTATTGACTTTTATAGCTTATTTTTTGCAAAATCTTTACCTAAAAATTGGGTCTGCTTGCTAACTTTAAGTGAAAGATGGTAATTCTCATGCTGTTTCTCTAGGAAATGAAGGCAGAATTCCTCCTTTTTTCTGAGGGAAAGATCTACAAGTCCATTAAGACTGAGTGTTGCTTAACTCTGCAGTGAAGCATGAAACATCAGTGTCTTTTTTTTTACTGCTTTAAAGAGAAGTACGAAGGTCACATAGGAAGTCTGAAATAACTTCACAGAAAGACCTAAACTTGTCTTAACCATTCACCCAACACCAAACTCTTAAGAGAGAAAAAAAGATTTAATCCAGTAAAACTGTGAGAATTGCACTTGGATAAATGTACTAAGAAAGTTCCATAATGTATATAGGCTTTCTCTTACTGACAATAAGGCATAAAGAAATCACATACAAAAACTAGACAAGATTAAATGGCCTATCAGCAGTAATTATCCTCCTAGGCACAGAGCATGAGTTTCCATCTCATCAACCTTCTGCAATTTGCCTTCCTCTAGCAGAAATAATATCATATTAATGCTATGAAAACTATTTTGAAAATCGAATCATAACCCCATTATAAGCATTAGTACCTCTCTTTTAGTAACACCTATCTTATATTTGATAATACTAATGGAGATGCAGTTTCAATGTTAACAACCACATTTTCTACTGATTTAACTAGAATTTTTCCTGATTGTTATCTCATTATACATGTTCTTCACTTACAGCTCTACAGAAGTTCAGTGTTAAACAACAAGTTTAAGGACTAAAAGTAACTAAAGACAAGATCTATGTGGAAGAGAAAATTACACTCTTCATGATAAAAGATTTACACACACAGAGGAACACAGTTGCAGCTATAAAAAAATATAAATGCAAACCATGGTTCAAGATCTTACAGTGCTTTTAGTTTCTAACCTACGAATGAACTTCTATCTTCACCCACAAAACTTTTTTTCCATCAGCTACATTCTGGGAAGGTTAGGAGATATCTTCTTTTTAATCCATGAGTGATCAGATTTGTTTCTGAGAGTGTAAAAGCTTTATTTCTCTAAGGATGTGTACTATTTATAAAGAGAAAAGGACTGATGCTATACAGATATTTTCTGACATATTTTCCTGCTCTAGTTTCCTTTCAGTAAAATGTAAGTTTCTGCCTTTTACAGAATATCTTAAAAAGGAAATAGAATTATGGATCAGTAAATCAAACAAATTGCACTGAGTAAGCACTTAGAAGCTGAGCATGTACTGTATAATTAGAAAGAAGATGGAATAAAGAGTGATGAAAAAGAGTTGGAAGTACAATGGGGTACATTAGGAATGTCTTCTCTTGTGTTGTGTGGGAACTTAGGATGTTCTGTTACCTGAAGCCCTGTCATCAAGTGGTGAGCCCTCTGTTCCAAGATGGCAAAGCCATGGATGTAGCAGTCATGTGTTGGCTGGAGGTTAAACTCAGCAGAGAAATAGCAAAAGTTCAAGGAAAGACTCTCCAACACCAGCTTGCTTTAGGGATGAAGTACTCCTTTTCCTGAAAAGAGATAACTTTGTCCTACTGGCTGATAAGAGGCAAAGGAGGAGAAGGGAGAGGGGAGGGGAAGAAAAAACAAACTCTAAAAAGCCAAACCAAACCTTATTTTTTGACTTTATTTCCTTTCCACGTATTACTCTACTTCTTATACTTATAGACTACAGTCTTTGAAATAAGGACTATATTTTATATGTTTGAAAAATACCTCTCTGGATCTCTTAAGCACTGTGAACAATAGGGATCATATCTAAATTCCAAAACCTGAATCCCAATGCATAAATATGAGTAGCAGACAATTTAGGAATTAAGTTTTCAGATAGCAAAAAAAAGTGCTTGATATTACTTGGCTGGCATTAGATGGCTCCATCATTTCAGGCCTTGAGTTTTAAAGCACATAACACAGGAAAGAAGATGAATATATAGTCAGTGATTAATAATTCAGTAATTTAATAACTCTTTGCCTGGAATTTGGCTACATCATATCTACACAGCACTAACAAGCTCATTCCCAAAACATGCGAGGGTAGAGCTAAGATTCTTTCTCTCCTGACGCAGTATATACCTACTTCCTTTCCTGGAATAATATTTCTCCTATACCCACTGCAGCTCTGCCTAAGAGCAAACTAAACTACCTTTTTTTTTTTATTTTTTTTTTTCCTTTCTCAGAAAGTGAGAAATTATAATGTTGTTTGTGTGACCTTAAAAACTTATTCTGTGTCCTGTCACAACTTCTGAACAATGTGTTAAGCACTGGCATTATCGATAGGAAGGGATCAGAAGGTGAGATCTCATTTATGTGAGTTTTAACAGTTATAGATGTGATTCCTGACACTTTTCTCTAGCAATAAATTTTACTCCAGTTGACGAGTAGAGCTGATTTGCAAAGAATGGAGCTACTAGTTCAAATAGTTAAATTGCATTTAACACTTACTTTTAAATCTATTCATGACAATTCTCCACAGATACAAGCATAAAAGAGCCCCATGTTTGCAAAGAACTAAATGTTTTAAGGTATCTGTTACCAAAGCATGCAGATGTCTCACGTATCTCTATAGAAAGGTACGAAACAGACTGTTTCTCAAGCAATAAAAGTTTATTTTATGTTCCATTCTCTTTAACGATGGCTGTTATTACTTCAAATCTCTGTTGGCAATAAAATAAAGGGTACAAAATAATCTCCTTCAAATGTGAAAGTCCAGCACACAGCTTTTTACATCAAATGTGGTTGCTTAAAAAAAAAAAAGAAAATTTGCAGCTACCTTCTAACGATGGGAAAATATTACAGGCAGACTGGATGTGGATCAGAGCTGAGAGTAAAGAAATAATAGTCTTGTAAAAATCAGTATCTGGGCATAGAAAATGCTTTCTACAAAGGGCAGCCTGGAGGGAAAATATCTGTAGCTTTCAGATCAACTTTATATCATCATCTCCTATGTCAACATCAGAGTATCAGAAAGAGGGAGTGTTTGTAATACAGTCTACAAAATAATGGGTTCAAGTCAACCACAAACAAAGTTTGTTTCAGAAAAGAGTAGCAATCTGGAAACCCAGTTCTATCCACTGCTGAGTGTACTTACCTTGCAGGAAAAAAAAAAAAGTAAGAATAAAAGCAACAGACTCTTAAATAAATTACGAGCATTCTCTGACGAGAATATTAATTCTCCTCAGATCACTAATTTGATTCATTTCTTCCAAAATTTCTTAGAAAAGCAAAGAATAGAAAATCACATTTAAATAGATATACACATATATACATGCATATATATATATGCTTACATATGTATAGTTACCATACAATGGAAAATTGGAAAAGCTTTGATCTTCTTTATTTTTACACCTTAAAATCAGTCCCACTTGACAAGGGCAAGAAACATTGGACCAAGCCTTCAAAACAACTATATTTAATAACTATCCAAAATTACACTCAGTTATTTTTTTTTTCTGTGCTAACAGTTTTATATATCTGCACTTTTAGGAAATTCAGCATAATAGTGTTTATATAGACTATATTAGCATATCTGAAGAAGATTAGTAGTCAAGACACATCTATTCATTATAAATCATGACTTTATCAGTACCTATTTTAAACAATTATGTTGCATGCTTTGTTTCTATTTTTATCATTTTATAAGGTTGCCCTAAGTTCCTTCCTGTGAAAGTCCTTGAACTGAAATATTGTTAACATAGCATCTTAATGACTCTTTTACTGATGTTATTTCAAATGTTGCTTTGTCTGTATTGTAGTATGTTAAAAGGCTCAAGGCTGATTCTCTCAGTCTAGGAATTTAGAGTACATTGAACTTGCCATTAAGATGCTTATCTATACTTAGAACACTCTGAAGTTTAGAAGACAATTTTTGATTTAACAGTATATAACTTAAATTGTATTCTGCCATTGGTTAAGGGATAGTTTAACTGGGAAATGTGGAGATTATGTACACGGCGTGCTTCCTTCTCTTTTGTCATGAAAAAATATTTGTACCTGTGCAGATTTTTTAAAGACAAAGTGATCTTCTGTAGTTACTTAGGTTTGAGTTTTAGCCATAAGCTGATATTTATCATAAAGATATCTTAGAGTATCTTTGTCTACAACCTACTTCGCCTGTAGCAAAATCAAACAAACAAACAAACAAAAAAAACTACCTAGCAGAGTACATTACATCTTTGGAAGAACGTATTATTCCCTTTTTTCACATCTTCCTTCTGACATCTCTTGAAATAAATTATTCTCTGTGTTTGAATGGAAACACTGAATGGAATCACTGATAGTGATGGACATCACCATCGGATTTGTTTATAAGAGCTACTGTGTTGGCAATGTTATTCTTACCAAGCTTTGCTTCACTCTCTGAAATATGTTCATGTTGAGATGATATCAATGAGTCACGTTGTATTCTGCAAATAAGGCACAAATTTCTTCTTTAAGCCACGCTGACCTTATTCTCCAAGAATCTTTTCCAGAGGACAATAGGTATAAGTGGTCTTTGTTAGACTCTACGCATCTTTACGTGCACAAATCATATGCAAGAAATTTTGTGCCTTATTTCATTTGGTAGTACATAGTAGAGAATGTTAATTATTGTTTTATGCATTTATATATTTTCAGCTTAAAAAAAGCAGTCTTTGAACTGATGCAAAATAGTGCAGATCAATTTAGCTTTCTAGATAGAAAAAGTGACAATCATCCTCCACAATTTCCATATTCTTTGACTAGGAGAAATATCTATATATTATATATATTCTGAAAAGAGTTAGGAACATGAGATTGGAATCATTATTGGCCATTAAGCATACATTGCTAGTGCAGTCAAAATCCATTTGCAATTACTATAATAATTAAAACTAGCTGAAGGGCATGTGATCACAGTAAAAACAGTGGATAGTTAAGCATATCAAGTATTAATAAACACAAATCTGTGGGATACAGTTGGGCCTTAAATCAGTGAAAACGCACTTAGCAGAGAGGGACAAACTGCATTAGGACACAATATAAGAGCGAGCTACTTTTTACTTGAAATTTTGAATGTGAAAAAATTTTGATGACAACTCAGAGTAGCTATTTTGTGGGCTGTTGTGTTTTCACTAAAGAATTAAAAATCTGTGAAAAAGAAAAAGCTTATTTTTTTCCTTAAATCAGAAGAAAAGCTCACAATATCAAAACAGTGATAAGAGAATTTTCAACATTAAGAAAATAAAAAAAATAACGAAGTCAAAACATTAGTGGCACAGCATAAACTTAAATAAAAGTACATTTGTCAGGTGAATAGGAGGCATTAGCTACCTGTGTTATGGTCAACTGGTTCACTGAATCTGAAATTCTTGCAGTATTTGTTATGATGATATCCATAGCACTTCCATATGTACAGATAAAATGATGGAATTCATCTAAAAAGACTGATGTAATTTCATTTTGGGGGAAAATGTGAATACTTCATGACTGTGTTCATTGTTTCTGTTTGATCATAAATTAGTACAGATCAGCTTTCCCATTATGATCAATGCTAGGTACTGTTTTTATCTTCCATCAAAAAGGAAGCAGAACCAAAAAAAGCATATTTGTTCATCTTGTGTGTCATGTTTAAAATGAATTCATTAGCAGCTGTCAGCCCTCAAGAAAGAGTGTCAACACTGACGAAGACAGCCTCTAAAGGTTTCATTTTACCTTCATTTATCTGTTGTCCCCAGAAGGTATGAATTCATTAAAAGAAATAAAGAAAGAAAGAAAGAAAAAAGGAAACTCTAGAGTAATGAGTGCTTTTGTCTTTTGTTTAAATATATTTAGAAAGCTGTTCAGGCTTGAATATTGGCTTCAAATGTCAATGACACCTGTTTTGTTATATGAAAAAAGAACAAGGGTTACGCATATGAACTTTACTGTTGGTCTCTGTGCTACTGTTCCCATGAAATATTACTTCCAACAGTAATGCTGACCTGATTTATTATATCATCTGCAATATAACATGCATTACTTCACTATATAATTTTTCATTATATAATATTCTGTCATAAGTTGTTTTTCCTTTCAGAATGAGGCTAAACAGATAGGTAATGGGAGAGGATTGCTTATGTGAAATGGTTGAAATCATGAAACTGCTGATATGGATATAGATTTTTTTCTACTACAATTTTCAGTCATTAGCATATAAATGTGATAAAAATTGAATGATTGAAAAATCAGTACTAGAGCCCAGCACATGTTCCAGGATGCACCTATTAAGTTAGGTATTAAGCCTTTCAAGAATAGCTTCTAATACAAAGGATAATTTAATACACAGCTTTTGTAAGAATTCAGCAATTAATGGAGAATTCTGTCCTTGTAGTCAAAACTGAGGCCTACGAATTTTAGGTATTCTGTATTCAGTATACATTTTAACTGAAAAGTTAGGTTTTGTTGATAGATAATCATACTGCATTACATATTGTAATTGTATCACATACATAAGCATATTGATATTTTCATAGAATCACAGGGTTGGAAGGGACCTCCAGAGATCATTTTAAACACATTTTGACAAAATGTACTATTAAAAGTAATTTGATTTGATTTTTTTGTTGCCCAGATAGGACTTGGTGTTCAGGTGCCAATTTTCCTGGCACCTGAAGCAGAGAACAGGAATGTGGCCTCTTCTCTTCTGTCAAGAGCATCCAAGAGAAAGCTGAACACCTGAGTTCACATGTTGAGGGTACAGAGCTTTTCAAACACACATTGTTCTTATCCACAAAAATTACATGAAACTTTAATCAGGCATTTTAAATATATCCTTGAAAACTAATGAGTTTAGCTGAAAAATAAGGGAAGAATTAACAAATGATTCATCAAAATATTTTACAGATTGTTCAAGTAATTTGCTTATAAAGCATCTTACAGTTATAAAATTTATAAATAAATTTTGAAAATATTTATACCACTGTTTTCAAAATATTTCAATACAAGCTTTTTCATAAATTCTAATCTAATAATTATTTTTTAAATATAATTAACACTGACACACTTGAGCTACAACTGCATGTTTAAGTTCTACATTTCCCACCAAAAGTAGTATTCCTGCTATACTAATTGCTATTGCTTTCATAAAATCACTCTGTCTCTGTTGCATTAGGAGTTTAGATGAGGAAATCGTTTTACAGTTCTTTACTTTTAAACCCTAGTAATTACTGTGATGATGATGTTTCCAGTGCAAGTGTTGGCAGAAATTTATTAGCTTCAAATATAGGATTGCTACACCTTATCCTGACACAATATACACCATCTTTGTTTTCCATGTTTGAAACTGAACATAACATTAACAAAATAAAAATGGGGCTCAAATAATCTTTCAAGCTCTATTACAAGGAAAGTCACTGAAGAAAATAAAGCTTTTTTCAACATCTTTATTTACTGCAAGCTAAAATTTGCAGTATATACATGTATATTCTGAAGCATTTATTACATTGCAGAGCAACAATAATGAAACATTCTAACTGGCCTTGATATATTCTCAGCATCACCTGAACTAACAGACAAGAAAGTATAAGTCAGTATTATTGTCCATGGGACCAGATGGGATCCACCCAAGGGTGCTGAGGGAACAGGCAGAGGTGATTGCCAAGCCGCTTTCTACCATCTATCAGCATTCCTGGTTATCTAGAGGCTTGCCGATGTGACTCCCATCTACAAGAATGGTCATAAGGAAGACCCAGGGAACTACAGGCCTGTCAGCCTGACCTCGGTATCAGGGAGTTATGGAGCAGATAATCTTGAGGGAGATCACACGGCACGTGCATGGCAACCAGGGGATCAGACCCAGCCAGCACGGGTTCACAAAGGTCAGGTCGTGCTTGTCCAACCTCATCTCCTTCTATGACTGGGTGACCAGACTGGTAGATGAGGGAAAGGCTGTTGATGTAGTCTACCTGGACTTCAGCAAGGCCTTTGACACGGTCTCCCATAGTATTCTCCTGGGGAAACTGGCAGCCCGTGGTGTGGACAGGTTCACTCTCCTCTGGGTGGGGAACTGGCTAGAGGGCCGTGCCCAGCGGGTAGTGGTTAATGGAGTTAAGTCCAGCTGGCGTCCCGTTACGAGTGGTGTCCCCCAGGGGTCGGTATTGGGGCCCATCTTGTTTAATATCTTTATTGATGACCTAGATGAGGGGATTGAGTGTACCCTCAGTAAGTTTGCAGATGACACCAAGCTGGGAGGATGTGTTGATCTGCCAGAGGGTAGGGAGGCCCTTCAGAGGGATTTGGATAGGCTGAATAGCTGGGCTGAGATCAATGGGATGAGGTTCAATAAGGCCAAGTGCCGGGTCCTGCACTTTGGCCACAATAACCCCATGCAATGCTATAGGCTTGGGGCAGAGTGGCTTGAAGACTGCATAGAGGAAAAGGACCTGGGGGTGTTGGTTGATGCTCGGCTTAACATGAGCCGGCAGTGTGCCCAGGTGGCCAAGAAGGCCAACGGCATCCTGGCCTGTATTAGAAATAGTGTAGCCAGCAGGAGCAGGGAGGTGATCATCCCCCTGTACTCAGCTCTGGTGCGGCCGCACCTCGAGTACTGTGTTCAGTTTTGGGCCCCTCACTACAAGAAAGACATTGAGGCCCTGGAGCGTGTTCAGAGAAGGGCAACAAAACTGGTGAGGGGTCTGGAGCACAAGTCTTATGAGGAGCGGCTGAGGGAGCTGGGATTGTTTAGTCTGGAGAAAAGGAGGCTCAGAGGGGACCTTATTGCACTCTACCACTTTCTGAAGGGCAGTTGTGGTGAGGAGAGGGTCGGCCTCTTCTCCCAGATAACTGATGACAGGATGAGAGGGAATGGCCACAAGCTGTGCTGGGGAAGATTTAGATTAGATTTGAGGAAAATTTTTTTCTCTGAAAGAGTGGTCAGGCACTGGAATGGCCTGCCTAGGGAGGTGGTTGAGGCACCATCCCTAGCGCTGTTCAAGAAGCGTTTAGATGAGGTGCTAAGGGATTTGATTTAGTAGTTTAGTGGGTGGGGATGGTGATAGGATGATGGTTGGAATAGAAGATCTTGTAGGTCCTTTCCAACCTAATGCATCTATGAATCTATGAATTAATATATATGTAATAATGAGGCATCCTACATCCAGATCCAAATTCTTAAAGAGAGAAATAGAATCCTTTATATACATGGATTTTATTTATCTACTTACTATGAAAAAATAAAAGTTCACGAAGAGTTACTAGCCATGATGTTCTTTGATGTTGTAATTTATAACTCTAATTAAAACAAAGGCACGCTCTGTAGCCAGTTAATAATAAATACAGATAAGTGCATCTTGTTACGTAAAAGAGTTTCATTTACCTGCTATGAGCCTGCCTGTGCATCTGTACGTGATTACAAAAATGGCACCTAACTTTGAACTTCAAATTACGTGAGAAGCACTGGTTCCTCTAGGTGACAAACAAAAGGAAGACTGTCAAACATATGTTGGCACAAGTACATAATTTCTTCTCATCATGGATCCAACTATCCGTTTTGCTAGTGGCATCTGGACAGGAGGAGGAAAAAAAACGAAAAAACACAACACATATTGAAGCCAAAGCTATAACACTATGGCTTCAGTTTCTTTAGCAACATGTAATTCTACCTGCCCCTGCCCCTTTTTTCCTATTAAAATCTGCTGATTCCATATGTAAATGTAAATACGTCAAAGAATTTCTTCTTGTATTTTTATGACATTTAAAGCATTTTGTCCTAGGCAGATGTTGTCTAAGTACCACTTAGACAATACTGATACTCTGTATAACAGTCTACTATTGCAGTGGGAGATCTTATTTGGATCCTTTTTTATGTTCTACAGATTTTATTAAATTGTGCAAATGTAAATCTATTTCTTTTTTGTTCATTTGAAGGTCTATCTGTTACTGGAATAGTGCCATTTTCAAGTGGATTTGGAAAGTGTTTTGCAGGACAATATTATATTCTCAGTATACCAGAAAACAAAGTCCTACTATTATTGAACAGATTAATCTTAATCTGTCTATAGATCTTTTTATTATTCAGTACACTCCAGAGGAAAAGAAAGATTAAATAAATCTCCTTTCCAGATAGAAGTGTAAAACTTTCCCACAAACTTGCACTTTTTTTCCAGTTATCATGCCCAAATCTCCGTGTTCTTCATATTCTCACCCAATTCCTTCAACAGAATTATGTGATACTTTGAAGTAGCATTTATAAGGGTGGAGTCAAAAATAGATTGAAGTTAATGCTTTTATAGCTTGAAAATTGCCTGTCTTTTTTTTATCACCTTCCCTTAGAGAATGTCTTGACTTAACAGGCTTTCTTTCAGCATCATTAGCTCTTAACAGGTGGCTGGCATTCGCCACATGTTTTTAAAACATAACCCCTTTGCAGAGGTTGAGGATCACAAGAAAAGTGCTACAGAAGGCTGCATTTAAAATGATGCTTATAAGTGAAACATTACTCCAGGGAACATTTAAGGAAAGCCAACAATTCTGGGCAATGGCCATTAAGATGCTGCTCTGGAAATGGAACATAAAATATATAAAAGCAGAACCGATTATAATGAGCACACAGAAAATTTATCTTAAAAAACAAATGATCCACGGAGTTTTAGTAAAGATTTTACATCTGTAATGCAATATTTAAACTTTTAATTTGTTTTTCTTTTTTTTTTCTCACTGTCTTGCTGTGCTGTAGTGTTATATAGGGGAAGAATGAATTCCATTGTGCCACTTATTTCCCTCTACATATCAAGGATAACTCACAAGTGAACAATTTATAGTATGTACTTCATTTTATTGTTGCTTTTGATATCTTGTTTTCATATTGTAATTACTATACACAAACTAATACTTTACTGCAATTTACAGGGAAAATATGGATAAGGTGATGAAGCTAATGTCTGTCTTATACAAGATAAATTTTAAGGTTACTGCATAATTGAGCACTCATTCCCAGTAGATCTGAACAAGTTAGATTATTTTCAGTTACAGATGGCTACTTTTTTCCTTTGACTTTCATGTGTAAGACTGCAATAAAATGTGTTTCACGGGGTGAGTACACCCCAGGATGGGTGTTTTAGAGATTTCCTATGACACAGTGTGTTAGTATTATGGCATCAGGAATGGTGGGAGGGAATGCCTTTGAACTTCCTCCTCTCTTCTTTGACCTGAACACCTGCATCCTAGATGGTATCTCTCCCAAGTTCGTCATGACAATTCAATAGGAAATGGAAATCATAACAGATCCACTGATGTCCTGCACACCACATGGAAATAAGGTCAGGTCTCACATGAGCAATAGCTCTTTGTGTTGCGAAAGAACATGTATAATTAGCATAACTTTAACAAAAAGCAGTCTATGTCTTCTGCTTCTGGTGGTTGTTTTTTTTTTCTTTCCAAATTCCAAATTTGGCTATATGTGTATTTTATGTATAGATATATGCTTTTTTAATTAAGACATATATAACTTAAAAACTATAGTCCCTTATGCTTCACGTGGGACATGCTTTTAACTGCTGAATAATTTACCATTTAGTAGTTCTGATTCTAATTTCTTGCATTTCTGATTGGCAAAATGCATGTAAGATTTCTAAGACTGATCGAAGAAAATTGCATAGGTAGTTAAACTATCCCCTTGAACCAGGAAGCGAGCATGAACAGGTCAAGGATAAAATACAGGACAGATGGATAATAGCACAGATTTTCACCCAAGGGGGCAAATATAAATTTGAATCTATGTGTTGAGTGAACTGCAGAGACAGAACATTTGTCTGCCCTGGCATTCTGAAATTTGCTAGCAATGTAACCACACGTCTAACCAGTGAAAATTCAAGGTGAATGACATACTAAATGATACTTGCTAAGATTCTCAGTCATTCTCTGGAAGTTCAAAGTTCCACCACAGTGGTTTGACATTGTATGTGCTTTGGGGAACTGACTTTTACCATTTTTATGAACTACTCTTACGTATTATAACTGTCTAATGGTTTTTGAAGCACTGTATGATAGTTTTGACAATATTTCACTGTTATACAATTACTGAAACTTTAAAACAAGACATACATTTTCAAGATTATCTCTAAGAAAGGAATTCAGAAAAAATATGAGTATTTATGTCATGCTAAGTGAAGCAAGAAGCTCACAGTCTCCTTTTTATTCGTAAGAATAGCTAACTCACATTCAATCTGATAAAATTTTAAGAACAAATATTGGCAGAACACTCCAAAAAAACTTTTGAACTTCTAATTTAAAATATCAATATTAAAAAAAGAAAAACAACAAAAAACTATATCTTGTTCAAATAAATTAGAAAAGAATATTTGTATTTCATTTATTCTTCCCACAGTCTGAAGTTATATGTGGTGTTCAGAGATAGAAATATCTGAAGTTTCTCAGGTATATGCTCTACTTTAATTTAATCTTTAGTCTAACCTTAGCTCACTGAGGAAAGTCTTTGCAGACCTTTATTTGCTAATTATAGCCATTCAGAACCATTACCATACGTCCAGGGCAGTCCAAGTGCAGAAAAATAGAACAAGGAATGTAAAGGCATAGTTAGACAATACGATCAAGTTAATCCTTTCTCTCCTTGCTTCCAAACTGTCATGATTCTTCTTTTTCTGTCTTTCTCATATTTACATACCTAAACTATTCATAATTTTATATTCCTAAAAATGTGTGGTCACCATTCACTGAAATTTAAACTTGCTTTAGAAATGTATATTTTAGTCCTATGATTTTTCTTTGTATTTAATGGATATATGACTTAATGAGACAAACTCACTTTTTCAAAGTTCCGTCAAAACTGCCACATAGATTAAGCCCCTTACATTCTGAAAAGAGAATGCTCATAATCTGCAACGATTCTCTCAAAGCAGATAACCTGCAATGAATGAGAAAGGTGTAATGCTGAACCTGGAAGTTCTCACTGAAACAGTAGTCTAAAATAAGCTGAAGTACACATACGCAGTTGACTAATTGCTGCCTACTCACTCCTGATGAGGTCACCACTTAAGTATATCAACACTTAATAGCTTGTTCTACCTTTGACTGTTCTACCATAAGTCATAACACTGAGATTCCTGGGACTGTGAAGTCAGGTTCTCTATGGTTATTCTAGCCTGATCTCATGTACTTTCGCTGGGGAGAGTGCTGACCTGGAATGATACTTGACAAACTCCTTTAATATTTAAACCCTTTGGACTAGGAATAATCCAAAATAGATATCCCTGGCTGGTAGAAAGAGTGCTACTCTTCAGGGTTTCCATGGATGTTCCATGAGTGGAACATAGACTTCATTGAAAAGATCAGGATTCAATGATGACTTAGGTACTGGGAGGCAATAGTGCCGATTCTCAAATGTGACAAGCACTTAGGAACTCATACCAAGAAATACATTTGCTTACCCTACCTCTACTAATAAGGTTTTTTTTACTACCTTACAGACATTGTGTTTCTGTCTGTTCTTTCTGGAAGACTGTAGTTTCTGAATACCTCTCAAAGGTTCATATGCTTTCACAAAAGGAATACAAACTACGATGCTTATCTACTTTTCTGAGGCCTTATATGCTTAATGCATATAGAGGCATATTTCCTTTAGAATATGAGATTTTCAAGTTTGCATATATGAAATAACCAGAATTTACAAATGCTCTCCACAGAAGAAATGTGCTAGTAAATTCAGATGTAGATAGTCAGTGACAACCTTTATTAGAAAAACTGTTCCACGTAGCAGAATCCATCGATAATCCCCAGCACACACTCACTGGAATACAGTAATTAAAATAGTAATGGAAGATAGATTAAACTTGCAACATATGCAAGATTGTCTTAACACAGAAGCTGAAGTAAAGGGCTAGTCACAAAGAGCAGGAAGCTAATAGAAATTATATTGCAATTACAAGTAGAAAATAAATTCCAAAGGAATCATCGGTATGATTTACATCTCATTACAACAGTAGAGGTCATCGTGCAATTTGAAAAGCTGCTCTGAACTGGCAAGATAGAAGGTAGCAAGTACTCATCTGACAGACGTTAAAACAAGTAAAATACTTTGTAGAAAGCAAATTTTTCAAGGACTGTAATTTATGTATTCTATTTTAAAACTTCCAAACAAGGCAGGTGTTTCCTGAAGGAGCTCACAAGCTACAGGCACTAGGAGAAGAAATATAAAAATGTGATGTGCTCAAACCTTAATTGTACACAGATAAATTGCTACTAGGTTTTGTGGTCTTTTTTGACATTTTATAGCCAAACATGGACTTTCAAGTGTTATCTGAACTTTAATTTTTTTAACTATTTTTAACTGCAGAAAAACCATCTGGAATCACTAACAACACATCTTGGGCTAAAAAAAAATGTTTCTTTTTCTGTTATCAACAGTTAATGTATTGTTAAGCCTTGAAAATACTACGCATTTTGAAACTTTTTTACTGTATATTAAATTCTATTCAATTTGTACCTTAGGTTTCTGCATTTTATATCTCGGTCTCTATAAATCTACATCAATCTACCTGCATTTGTATCCATATGTTCTTCAAGCAACAAAGGGGAAAATATAATAAAAAGCCACAATATTTTGCCTTGGGACATTACACTGTAGTACCATAGAACCACGATGTAAACTAAGATTGCAGGCAACTCTGAAAGTCGTCAAGACCAAGCCTGAAGAAAATAGGGCTAGCATCCCAGTGATATTAGATCACTTGCACTCTCATCTGGCTGTGCTTTGAATTTCCTTGAAGACAGATGCCTCAGCTTCTATAGCCAGCTGGACTTTGAGTACTGAACTCAACAAACAGTTCTCTCCCATTAGCCCTGATCCTAATAATTACACTTTGTTTGTATATGCGCACACACATGCACATATTTAGTTGCATATTCTTGTGTTTATATTTTCCAGTTTATATTTTCCAATTTAAGTGTAACAGATCAGGGTTTTATTTTCATCCTAAACTGGACAAGTAGGTTTTCCAAGGAAGGATATGGGAAGACTGTGATGGTCATTTATAACAGTTCGAAAAAAGTTACACTTCCTCTGATAAAGCTTTCTATGTGTTTTAGAAGATGTTTCTGAGCCTGAATTTTACTGCAAGGTCAGAACACTGCTGTACCTTTGTATGACAGCCTTTTTCTCTTCATTAAAACTATAAAACCATCTGTTCACCTGTCTACATTGTTAGTAAAACTCAGCTTGTCATCTGTGTCCTCTACAGTCATGCTATACTTTAACTCACTGACTGCTAAAAAGTTGTTGCTCTTGACATATAAGTAGCAATAACCAAGATATATTCCTTGATCTAAGACAGCACCATGACTATAACTGAATTAAAACAAACATACTCTTGACCACTCATCTCCTTTTAAGTAAAGTTCATTTACTTCCTTGATTGTATTGAGATACATACTTTAGAGACAGCAACTCAAATACGAGCAAGAGTCTTCTATAATGTACCCCTTTAAAGGAGGCAGTAAATGACTATGGAGCTTTATTTTCCTAAGAATTAACCCTAAGTAATCAGCAAAAGCAGTGACACTTTTCTGTAAGGAATGTTGTTAAAGCTAATCACTGTGAACTTCTGGAAGATGAAAATTTGGCTAAAGACAGAATTATAAACCAGACACATTATTGTATAGGTATGTGTATGGAAGGAGAGGTCCTCTGTGTGCAGAAATAATGTTAAATGAGTGGCTGAAAGTAACTCTTTAGATATTTAGTAAGCTTATACAAGTATATTGTACACTGTTAGTTTCAGTAGCAATTTTCTAAACAAGTGAATTGTACAGACTAATTGTTCCTTCTATTAAAATTACTAGAAACTCCTTGTGCAATTCAAAAATTATAGTTTAAAAGATGACTATACCTTTTTCCTAGCAATACTATGGATACTGATGTTGTTCTGAAAACGTCTATGACATTCTTCTCTGGAGATGTTTAAGACTCGCCTGGATGCCTACCTGTGCAACCTGGTCTAGGGAGCTGCTTTGGCAGGGGGTTGGACTAGATGATCTCTAGAGGTCTCTTCCAACCCCTACAATTCTGTGATTCTGTGATTAGCTAAATATCTACAATATCTTCATTAAAATAAAATTACAAATAGTAGTCTTGTCAGTTTATTCTTGGTCATCTTCAATCATTTTCCTTCTTAAAGAAGGAGTTAAATTTAAAGTGTAGACTGTATCAGATCTATATGTGCAAGGAGATGACTCTGGAAAACTTTATGAGGTCATGATGTAGAATATGTTATAAAAATTCAGGATTATTCAGTTAAAGGAGTCCCCTTGTAAGTACCCCTAAATAGAAATGTTTGTACAAATGTTCTTTACTTTCAAGGACTTTGAGAATTCGTATCTAAGTGTCCTTAAATATATAAGTGTGGTGACCTTTTAAATATGAAGTCTGATCCAAGATATTGGAACCAATTACCATGCTCTGAAAGCTTTGTACCATTTTCACTTAGTTTCTTACAGTTCAATATGCCTCTGTTTGTCATAAGCAATAAGAGTGCATCTGCTCAAAGAAAATGAGTTATCTAACATCCTTGCCAGGGGAGGACTAGATCCCCTGACTGATGAGGCTAACAAGCATCAGCAAACAGATGCACTGTAGAGCACCTAAGAGTGATGTTAACTTATCATAGTTTGATGAAGCCCAAAATAGTCTTGTCAGTCAAAGCAATCATTTATATTGTCAATGTAAAACAAACACAGATGTATTCTTTTCTTTATGTTTCTAAAAGAAGTCACGTAATTTATCAATATTGTCTCTCACAGTGTCTGTGAGAAATAGCTCCAAAAGGAACATCAGGCATAAGCAAGTGTCCTTTGGAAAAAAAAATACAAAACCAAATACAAACCCTCCTAACCATACTGTGGGGATTTTCTAAATCATGAAATATGCAGGATAACTCCTTTTATATTGACAGTATGAATGTGGCTTTGAAAGTCCAAAGGAACAGTCAAATTATTTGCATACTTATTGGAAGCATATTTGACCTTAGACAGCAGTGCTCTTTAATGTACAAGTTTATGTTATGCTCATCTCTTTTGAATAAAACTAGTTTAGCTAGAACATATTGAGCTTTGGCCAATCTGTTAACACTGGAAGAACAAAATGTAGAAACAGATTTTGGGTTGCACTGATGAAAGAATCTAGTTTTATTTTTTCACTGTAGAACTAATAGAGGGAATCCTCTGTAATGTATCTCAAAATGATTTTAAGTGTCTAACTTTAATTACTATGAACCCTAATTAGCATAAGTGGTAGATGCAAATATTAAAGAACCTGTTAGAACTTTATTTAAATTTAAAGACTGTGTTTTTAAATAAGCAAATATTAAAAAATACAAACGAAAAGAGATGAAAAGAGGTGACAAACATGCCACAATACAACTATTAGCAAAACCTAGAAGGAAAAAGTAATGTAAACTGCCATGCCATAACTTTGGCTTTAATGCTTCACCCCTTGATGATCACTGCTTCAATAAATATTCACTATTTCTCCATAAATATTCATTGTAATACATTTCATCAGTATCCTTTTTCCCATTTTAAATATAAAAATCCAAAGTGTTTTCTTGAATTTCTTGTTTCTTGAACAAATTTGTTTCATGTGCACATACAACTCATGAAATATTCATACTGTATTTGCCACATCCACAAGAAGAATGGAATCCTGACATATGTTTAAAGTGCATTATATTTTAAAAGGTTATGAAAAGTTGTCAGTTTTGTAATACTGTCACTTTTTTAAACGTGTGCAGTGCATTTCACCAGGCATATAACATATGTGCTATATAGAAAAAGTACATTGTTTCCTTATGGGCATCTCTGCACTCAACAATCTTCAAAAAGATGAATCAAATGACTTAAATGTAAGAGATAAGGATCATTTTACAGGCTGGCTAGTAGCATTAGACCTGGAGCAGACACAAATGGACCGCTCCATAAAGTGTCTAAAACTACAGCTGCTGTAACTTATAATAGGACCTCAGAAATCTCAGAGAACTATTACTCCTGTGAAGGCCAAATTATGCAAGTCATTGCATATTAAGTCTTTTTAGACAAGTACAAGAAGAAATAAGACAAGAACTAATGTCATATGGAAGCTCGACACTCACTGTATTTAAAAAAAGTGGGATCCTCCAAAAACAGAAGACATATGGGAGGGTAGAAAGATTAAATATTTTCACTCTGAGCTAGTGGAGGGCCTTACATGAGACCAATGATTCAGCTCTGCAGCTCCCTGCTGTTTGTCTTCAGTTCTATGGAGGTACTTGTTTGTGAGTGCCAAACCAGTCAATAAAACCCTTGACCACCATCATTGTACAGTCTCTATGGAGCATCACTGCCCTCTTCTGGGATTTAGTCATTATATGGATGTGCAGCTGCATATATTGACTTCATTCAGCATCCTCCTTTAGAGACTCAGACTTGGTAACTGTCTTACTCTTTCCAGATACGAGTTTGAGTATCTGTCCACTCAGACTCCCTATTTAGTTGTCTATAGTTCTTACTTTCCTTAACTGCATAATTGTTCCATCAACAGTTTGCTTAATTATGTAACTGATTCCAGTACTTTGAATCATTAGTCTTGCTGTTCCTCTGAATGTTTAATTACATTATTACGGAGTTTATTGCCTTCCCAATTAATCATTTATTCCCTAATAAATTTACTAGTTCCTTATTTATTTTCAACACACTCTTTTATCTTCTAGTTTCAAGTCTCTGTCCTTCATCTCTACTTAACAATATCCTCTACCACATACCTATCTATTTTTAAACTTTTTCAGCAGAGTAACCCAATCCATTGGTTACTCTACTGAAATCATTTTTGACTGACCTCAAAAATATTTTCAATTAGCTTTGAGTCATTTGTTATAACCTTCTTAGAATTCTTTAAGCAATTTTTTCATTGTAGACTTTGATGACCTCACCTGTTAGTTGTTTTTATCTCTTTTTTTCACACTCTATCACAATGATTTCTGCAAGAAAGATTTTAAAAAATGTTTCCGTTATCAAGAAATTTGATATACAATCTCTCTGATGAGCTGACAAAGTTTGGCCAGTTTTTTCATTTCCTTAGCAATTACAATTCCAATAGCAAAATATACGTACTCTGTGTACTGCATGATTTTAGCAATTCTCTTCAAAAACACACTTCAGAAATATAATTGATTAAAAAATTAAACTGAGTGAGTGATTAGTCTTTATAGCAGCGAAATGTTGTTGGTGGATTTTTGCATGAAGATCTGTACCTTCCCATGCTGTTTGCCATATATACTGAAACAAATATAGTAAATAGAAGTGAATACTGAGATGCTAGTTTACTCATGGTAATAAATTATTTAAGACAGTAAATACAAAAATCTAGAAAGCAGAACTGCAAGAAAACCTTACTAGAGAAAGTGACTGAACATTAAAATGGCAGACAAAATTCATTGCAGATGGATGCACTAATTCATTAGTGATGCACATGAGCAAAACAATTCCAGCCTTTGTAATAAAGTAATGGTCTCTTGTCCCCTAGGAACAAGATCTTGGAAGTATGGCAGGTATTCCTATGAGATCATGATCACAGTGATCTCAAGTAGGTAAAAAGCCTGGAAATCATTAAGGAATAGAGAACAAACCACAGAAAACCTGAATATGAATTCATGTGATACTCCAATAAAGATTATGGAGTGACTTATGTACAAAGAAGAAATAGCAAAAAATACAAAAAAGAAACAAAACTATATGATTGTAGTCTATAAAATTGTGAGTAAAAGAGTAAAGGTAGTCACTATTCATTGCATCAGAAGAAACATGACACCTTTTTATCCATCCAAAGAGCGGCTTAAAGATGTCTCTGATACAAGACTTAAAAGCTGTCTAACTTTTCTGAATAATTTTTCTCCTTGTTACTGAATTCTCCTGTAGATCTCTGTGATTTAGTTGTTACAGAAGATAGGTACTGACCTAGACAGTTTGTCTTTTCTGATGTTGCTCATACTTTCATCCTGATATACTTCTTCATGCTAGATTAAATACAAAGCAGACATTTGTGATTATAAATATCATAGATTCATTGCAAATATACTCCAAAAATGTGTCTACCTCTCTCTTTCATTAGGAACAGGCTCTGCAGGATAAAATACCGAATTTCATCATAACTGTATGCTCAGCATGCTTCTGTGATCTCTTCGTGAGGCTAACCAAGGAGAGAACCACCAGGTTGAATTTCAGAATTTAGCTTCAGGTGTAAGGACATGTGGTCTTGATTTTGAAAAAGTTCTGGAAACTCACAGTCATTACTGAAGTCAATCACTGCTGCTGCTAGACATTAATTTTCCCAGAAGGTCATCCATTTAACATGGAGATTCTAGTCTGAACTACTGGTTCTGTTCATTTTCCTTGAACTTAATTCCATTCACTTTTCCACTAAATGTTCTTGCTCAGAATGCATATACTACCTTCTGCTTAGTTATCTTTGGCACTTCTTTAATTATATGTAACACCCTAAAAGAAATCTAGATTCCAGGCAGATTATGCAAACAAATGTGATAATGCAAAACTCATTTTCCATATTTCTCTCATCATTACCTGGTGATTTAAATTCCTTACTGAAATACAGAGTAGAATAAACTCAGTCCTCTATAATACTACTATGAGCAAATCTTTCTACGGATCTCAACTTGGATATAAAACTGATCAAATTTGTGCTCATTTAATATAATAATATTATAGCAACATTTTCAGGAAAGCTTCAAATTTCAACAAAGATTAATTTAAGAGCATGGATAGTGTTTGCATCAATTTTCAAACACATATATTCAAAAACCTTACCTGTGCCCACATTTCTTAGTATGTAGGAATTTCCCTTGAAATCAGGTACATATCTTTATGATTCATCTTCTTTTTCATTGAAAAGTGCTTTAAATATTTGAGTTATACAATATATAACATCCATATAACAACTATATATACAGAATCTGCTACCAATCAATTGTCTGCTTATAATTTTGCATCACGCTGCTTCCCAATCAGCTTTTTGAGCTCAGGAAAAAAAAAAAAAAAGAAAAAGATTTTGCCAAGAGTCATGGGATTGCAATTGGCTTTAAATTATCATTGGAGTTTCAGACCAGTTAGCATATATAGTCCTTTTAAAACTGATACCTAATTTTGCCTAGCGAATTCTGACATTTAATTGTAATTGCACCTTTCTGAGAAATTTAAGTAGAAGTAAACGGGCTCCTTTCATCTGTGGATCTGGAAGCATAGTAAGAATGATTCTATAGTCCGCAGGAAAGAAAAGATTCTCACCTCTTCTCTTTCTCCCACAGAGATTTTTAACCTAGGAAATTAAGGAATATATTTATGTTGTTAAAACTCTAATTACTAGCAAATCCACTACAATTAGAATAAGAAATATAAATAATTGCATAGGAACTGTAATTAGTTTTAATTTCCTTGTCCAAGGAAATTCAGAGTATATGTAGTCATTTTTTCTACTAATTTACTCAGTCAGCACTTAGGTGTACTGTCCTATGTGATATTGCTATCCCCAGCAGTATACTTGACCAGGTTCACTGTAATTACGTTGGCTTTCTAATATGTATATCGGTTCTCCTGACTGAAAATATTTCTTAGTTGTCTTGGAGCCAACTGAGAGATCATAATAATCCTGAAGCCTGATCCATAATGTGTTGTGGCTCAAAATTTGCCTCTTAATTTAGTTTTCTAATACAAATGATGGCTCTATCCTGAGAGCTTATCCCTACAAAGAAAACTGATTGTGCCTCCAAACCTTTTCTAAACAGAAAGGCTCCAAAGAATAAATGCCTTTATGAATACTGTAGCCTACTGAGACAATAAAAAACTTCCTACTTCAGACTCATTTTACATTATCTATTAGGAAGGAAGGAAATTCTAGACCAAATTTTGTGCAAAACTTGTGCTGATAGATAAATGTAAAGCTGAAGGAGCCAGTGTGACACCAATTAAAAAGTGTTTTGGGAACACAAAATTAAAGGAAAAAAATAATAAAACAAAGGAAAGTGGCAATGCATCAATGTGACAACATATATGAACTGAAAGAGTCTTTGAATTTTTGATCCCTTCAAACTAAATTTACAGTTTTGTCTTTTATGTCAAAATTTGTTTTATCTGCTAGGTGTGAAAACATGGAAAAAGACCCCAAGTAATAGTTAGACTTTTTCCTGTTCTATGGAAGACACTGGTATCATAATTTTATATTCTACGTGATATAACACTGAAGCTTTGTGATAGTTTCCTTAGCTGTCCTAAGACACAGTGTCAACTGAGAAAGTTACTGTCCTCTCCATGGAGGGGGATGTGCCCTCATGGCCAAGAGAGCCAATGTCATTCTGGGGTATATTGAAAAGAGCATGGCCAGCAGGTCAAGGGAGGTGATCCTCCCCCTCTACTCTGCCCTGGTGAGGCCTCATCTGGAGTACTGTGTCCAGTTCTGGGCTCCCCAGTACAAAAAAGACAGGGATCTCTTGGAAAGAGTCCGGCGCAGGGCCACAAAGATGGTGAAGGGCCTGGAGGATCTCCCCTATGAAGAAAGGCTAAGTGAACTGGGTCTGTTTAGCCTTGAGAAAAGAAGACTGAGAAGGGACCTGATCCAGGTTTATAAATATCTGAGGTGCGGGGCACAAAGTGGTGAGGCCAGACTCTTTTCAGCAGTGTGTGGAGACAGGACAAGGGGAAACAGCCAGAAACTGCAGCACAGGAGGTTCCACATGAATGTGCACAAGAACTTCTTTACAGTGAGGGTGACGGAGCACTGGCACAGGCTGCCCAGGGGGGTTGTGGAGTCTCCTTCTCTGGAGATATTCACGATCTGCCTGGACACCTACCAGTGCGACCTGGTGTAGGGAACCTGCTTT
This sequence comes from Odontophorus gujanensis, assembly GCA_013399175.1. Lineage (NCBI taxonomy): Eukaryota > Metazoa > Chordata > Aves > Galliformes > Odontophoridae > Odontophorus > Odontophorus gujanensis. The sequence goes on along the minus strand of VXAB01002550.1, from coordinate 26,921 downwards.
GGCAGGGGGCTTGGACTTGATGATCTCTTGAGGTCCCTTCCAACCCCTACGATTCTGTGATTCTGTGATAATAACTAATATGCTGTTCTATGACTTCTTTAGGAGCAGACTGTAGGCAGAATTAAACCACGTTATGGTCTCTTAGACATAGAGAAGTATTTAACTTGCATCTGAGAGACGAGAATTATTTCACAAAATCTTCCGTCTCCTACATTATGTCACAAAGTCCATTGTAGTGATAATTATGAACTATTTCCAGTGGCTGGATTCCTTGCCTCGTTTAGATGTTAACTCCCCCACATATTTCAGTAGAAGTTTATTTCTGTTAGAAGTCTCTTAAAAAATCAAAGTCTTTTATTATATGCATTCAAAAGATTAAACTGGATTTTTGGAAGTGCTAATCTGCTTTGTGAATTTTAACATCTAATCACACAAAATCACAGTAATAAAAGAATTTCTGTTTCTTACTGTACTCTGGGAGTGATTTTTCACACATAGCCAACTGCCCATATATCTGCTGAATCATCAAACTAGTCTGTTGAAGCTTGGAACTAATTGCCAAGGTATGCATAAATACCTAAAAATTTGGAAAAATATTTTTCTAGTTGCTCTGAAAAATACACTGATTAAATCCAAACAGTAAAATTAATATTAATAATGTATATCTGGCATTTATAGTTGAACTTTGAATTTATTATTTGTTTAATTTTAATTTTGTTTGTTTCTTTAATTTATGGAAAATAAAAACAAGAATCCATACATGTAAAAACAATGCATGAAATTAGAAGGTAATAATGGATTTTATGGAAATGCTATTTTGCATTTAAAAATAATATAGTTACATAGCTGAGAAGATACAAAACAGCCAAAGCTTCCCGAATAGCAGTGCAGTGTATTTCTAAGCTTAAGATTTCAAAACTCTTAGTATTCCTCAGAATATGTCAGTAGCTCCAGAAATACAATAAAATGGAAAACACTCAGAAGTAAAGCACATAGCGCAAAATTACATTCCGAAACTTCAAGTAGTTCTGTATACACATAAAGTGACTTACAAGTGAAACATTGGTTCGGCTTTATAAAGGTACATACATAAAAAAAAGGCTACTTAAAAGGCAAAATGGTCCAGAAAGCTTTACTGCCAGTATAATTTATTATAGAATTAATCTATTATGTGTTTGCACCAGGTCAGGCCACTAAAGGAAACCTGTGTCTTATCGAAATCAGATTGAGAAGTACAAATCGAGAATCCCTAATGGAGTACTAAGCACACTTCAAACAGCCAGCCATATGGACTGTGTTACAGCCTGGGGATGGTTTCTCTTGAGTCATAAACCTAGGCAACAGAGTGTGGAAGACACTTTATTTGATACAAGGTCTTCAAAAACTGATGCATTTAAAAAAAAAAAAAAGGTTAATGCTTGGCTTAGAAGCCACAGCTTCAGACCTCCTATCATCTTCCTATTTCCATTCTAACCCATCTTTTTAAAATAGGTCATTTTAAAAATAAGTTTAGCAGGTAATGTACTTAGCTCCTGAATTTGGAGTGTTTGAAGAAGAAAGCCTGCCTAATCATAGCAAGCAAGGATATCATAATATCAGCCAGTATTCACAGGAAATTAGAAAGGGACCAGGTTCAATCCCTGTACGTGAATAAGTAGCACCATTTGAAAGCCTGATTTCATGATTAAGAGGCTTTTTATCGGTTTGGACTGTTAGCCATCTGAGAAAGCTTAGCCTTCATTGTAACCTGAGCATTCACAGCAAAAAAGAAACAGTTTTCTGTCTCATGCAGATACTACATAGTATAGTATGTAGTACAAGTATACTTGTGCTAGTAAGTCACTGTTTGTAGCAATCTGATAGGAACAACAAGATCCCTAGAAGTTTCTACTAGAAATCAAGGGAGTTGCTTTGGACCTTGTTTATAGATTTACCATGTGACATGGGTAGGATTTTTCTAACTAACTTGACAAATGAAGTTCCCTACTGATTTCCTATCTGTGTTCAGCAAGTTCTTTTGGATATTTTGGACAAATTTTTTATTTTTCCCTGTACTGTATCTATAAATCGAAGATATCCTTTTATTTATTCATTGTATAATCTGACTACTGAATTCATCCTTTTTTTTTTCAAGACAGTGATTAACTCTATGGCAAAATAGAAGACTGCATTGTGAAGAAATCATGTGTTTTTTGTTTTTTTTTTTTCCTCCATAACATAGAATTTCATAAGAATAATCTTTATATATAATACTATCTTTTAACAAATCATTCAAATTTGTCTTACAAATTTGGAGCATTTTCAAATAATTTATTTTTAATCTTTTTTTTTTGGATACTCATCTAGGAGGTAACACAGTTATAGTTATAATATTGCAAGTAGAAGTTGTTTTTTGTATCTCATCTGTATTTACATTATAAAGCAAATAAAAAATAATGTAAAATTAGAAGTTATTTTAACATTCAAACTTGATGACCATATAGCATTTATAATAATGTGATGCTTTTCAGACATTTTTAAAATCTTCTGGTACAAATGTATAATCAGAAAGCTACAAAGAGGATTCTTGTACCTGGAAAAAAGTGATCAAAAATCATTTGTTTCAGGTTATTTTGCAGATGGCTGGCAGTACATAGGCTTGACCTCATTTTCTGCTTCTACCTAGATGAGAGGAATAACTATCTCATATTTAAAGAGTCACTCAGTCTTTATAATTTGTGCTTCGTTGTCTTAAAGGATAATATTTTTGAAGTTTTACTTAAGTTTTCAGCCATAGATTGCTAAAATAAAAATAAATGTTAAGAATCATTTTTCATGTATGTGGATTGATATACATGTTACTGACAATTTGGATAAACCATTAATGCAAATATACATCTCGAACAACTTACAGAAATGATACAGAAAACCTAGAACTTTAACTGCTGCTTAATGGAGGCAAAAGTATTTTCTGATCTAAACATGGATGTACAAGTTCATAAAATCACACTTGTGCATTATGATTGATGCTGGTATTGGAATCCTGACATATAAATCATCACGATATTTACCAGGTGCATAGGAGATGAATCTACAGCTGACTTGTGAGGAGTTATGCTACACATGCATAAAATGCTGTTCAGGTATTTCATTTTTCTTTCTTCTGGTCCCTGAATCACTGCCCATCAAGCAGTTCTATCTTGTGCCCTTGTATGTGGGAACTGAGTGTGTAAACTCAGGAAGACTCTGTAGATGTGGGTTTGAATCCCTGCTGTACCACTGAGTCACTTTATAACTTGAAGGAAATCACTTCAGCTCTTTCTCTTCTGTATGTAAATGATGTGGGAAGAGCTCTCCCTCACTGTATATTTGTACAACTTCAGATGCATAGCTCATAGTCACTGGGTATAAGTAAAAGAAAAAGATAATATTCAGCAGCCAAATATTTTACTTGAAGTCTATTTCATTCACAGCCTTGTCTAAGATAAAACATTTAAAGATCACAACTTCACACTCTGTTCATATCTTTTAATAACTCAGCATCTGAACAGACCTGTTTTAAAAGTTGCTCTCAGACGTAACCGTTCCCATTCGAATGTCCACCCCATGAAATGCTGAGTATTTTCCATTTCCCTGGGAAAGTAGCCATCATTTCTAAGATGAGCATTCTAAAGTGAGGAGATAAAAACAAAGAAATGGAGCAATTCAAATAAAGATTGAATGCTATATTAGTCATGCATTTATTAAGGAGGCAATTTCATAAATATTCACAGTGCAGTTGACTCATAAGAGCAGGATCAAGTTTAATTAGAAATTTAAAAAGTAGAAATTAACTTATTGATGAATATATACGTTCATCTAAAAAAAATCACATCAGGAAGATTTTCTGTGAAATAAAAATAACTTCAGTGATATGATACATTTATTGCATTCAGTTTTAAGAGAAATATTAACAACTTTAAGTGTCACTACCATCTTTGCTTTACACTGACAAAGCAGATTTCTCCAGAGACCTCATAATTCAAGGCATATCATTTACACTTGCTGAGCAGTTGTCTCAGGATGTTAGGAAAGTAGAAGTTATGTCTCAGAAAATGCCAAGATATTCAGGAAGGGAGGTACACAACTTTATGCAAAATCTATATTGAGACAAAATACATGCCACACAGCTGAAAAAAGTTTTATGTTGAATCAAGGACTAGATTAATATGAACCTGATGTGCCATTTTATTAGTTCTGTAACATCTGACCTTCATCAAAGTAGCTATCATCATAAACTATCATAGACTCAGTGGACCAGATTTAGTGGTTGTGTAAGGGGTCGACAGTAATGCTGACACTGCATGGGAACATCTATTGTACATAGGTTTAAAACGTGCAAGTTGCCTGTTTTCAAGAAGTGCTGATCAAAAATCCTTGTGATCCATTGAAGATAGTGTTTGACTACTGAATATTTTAGCTTTGTCTGTTTACAAATAAGTTAGATAGACCAGGTTTCTCCAGGAATGAATCTCTGAATATTGTCTTTTGTACTTCTGACATTTTTGGTGCCTTTGGTTTGATGTGAAACTTTTTTACTTCACTTCTGTTACTATCACAGTGAGAAATTACTCTTTTTTTTAATTTTTTTTTCCATTGCGATTTGTTTGATGTTGAAAGTAATTCAGTATAAAATAAAAATAATTTTGACTTAACTAGATGTTAAGGTGAGACATACCTATAGTATCACAATGCATTTAAAGCCAAGACAGCAATAGTAAATTGATGCATATTGATATCATGGAGAAGTTAACCTGTTGTTAGTGGGTTTTGATTACAACCTCTAAATTGCTGGTGCAAAGATGCTGACGCTTTTGGAATATGACACATCAAAAAAGATATTACAGATTTTACCTTTTTAAGGCACATATATTGAGGAACTATCTAACCAGGTTATCTACAGTGAGTGTTACTATGCCAACGAAATGGGGTAACACCAGTGGAAGTAAATTAACAGCATTAAGATATTGACCATGCACAGATTACAGAAAATCTGTTTGTAGGAAGCTTAAATCTACCATGATAAGACATAGACATCCCCACATCTACTATGAGAATATTTTATATCCTTTGTTGCTACTTTACTCCCTACAGATAAAACTTCATGGTTATTATCTGTATTTTCCCCATCTTATAAAATTCTTTTGGTAAACCTTGTTATTAAAGTATATGTACATATGTTTGTTGTTTTAAGGATCTTTGAAAGTCTTTGGAACTAATCCATGTCCTTGATTGATCTTTCTAAAGAAAACTTTTAATCAGGAGCATTAAATTTTACTTTTGGAAGTCAAGGCACTGAAGAGGATGATAAGTTTACTCTCCCCCTACCCTCTCCCTTAGTCAGACAGGCAATGTATTTTCCAAAGACACCAGTGCCTCAGGAATGTAATGTTATTTCATTTCAGTGGAGATCAGAGGTTTATACCTTTATTTATGGTTGTCATTTTTTGCTTTAAACCTCACAAGCTTTCTCTAACTATGGAGTCATTCACATATACTGAAAGAATTTCAGATAATTTACTGTTGCTGGACAGAATTCTCTCCACAATGGCGTGAAGAATTACATGCTCTGCTCCTCTTTTATTGCTTGTAGGCAAAATCCTGCCCTCATTTACACCACTGCAACATTAAATAACCTCCTTTGAGAGCACTAATGCATGCTACTTATTTGATAGAGGAGAAAGCAGAAGTTATTCTGCAGCAATCTAAAAAATCATCTAAGATTTCTACTCTGTTAACCTATTAGGACAGAATATCCAGTGGTTTTAACAAAAGGAATTATAATGTTTAATGAGTGAGCACTAAAGAGTGGTTCTCATTCAACTGAGCATTTCTCTAGATCAGATAAAATAAAATGAAAGATTCTAATATAATTTACTTCAGGTTAGCTGTGCCAGCAGCTTCAGCTACCTCTGTGATTTTTTACTCTAAAACCTTGAAGAGAGCCATTAGTAAAAAATCATGACTTGTCTCTAGATAGTCTGGAAATTATTGCAACTTCAACATCTTATCTTCAGAGCTTAGGGCTTTCAGGCAGGTGGGAGAGTTGTTCCTTTCCGAATCTTTGGAACAAGAGAAAATGGAAGATATTGTGTCTCCATCACTCCAGACTCATTCTGTTAAAGGGACCTTTGCAGCAGGGGCTCCTGCAGATCTGCTCAAGGAAACAGTTAGGGGTGCTCATGGACAGCATGAAGTCTTCTAGTCAAAGAGATCAGAAGTGCTCCTAGAGCCTCTCTTGTAGACAAAAAAATCATGCCATGATAGAGGAGGGAAAAGTCATTCTGAATTAATAAAAAAGTAAATTAAGTTTGGATGGAAATAGGGAGAAAAGAAAGTATCCTTGAAAGCAGAAAGGATTTGAGAGTGGTATAGAGTTAAAATTGGAAAGGGATTGGAGGTGAAATGATACAAGGAGTCTCTGATTTATGCAATGAACTTAAGCTACAGCTCTAGAATAGATGACATTTTAATAGAAAAATTGGGTTTTAGACCAAAAGACAGCATTCTCTCCCAGTCAGAGCACATGAATCAGTTCCTTGCCTCATTCATCATCCTGCAATACTGCAGTGGCAATGACAACAATAGTTCATGCTGAAAAATAGCATCACAAGAGAATCTACTTTATATTTTACATAAAATGTGATTTAACAGGTGGGAAGAGGAAGAAAATTACTGATCTCTATGCAAGCTTCATTGTAAAATATAACTTTGATTACCAGCAAAATTCTCATTTCTGCTCCCAAGTAAAAGTCATTTTTACAGCAAGTTACTTAAATTATCTGGCTCAGCTGGGATAAGTAGTTATAAGCCATATTGGCAGGTGGGGATCCTTTATCCTCTGGGTCACAGATGTGATTAATCCTTAGGCAAAGTTATTTTCCACAGTCCTTATAATTTTTAAAGCACTAAGTATACCACATATTAGGAATAATAACATTTAAATACTTTAGTTGAAAGAAGAGTATAAACTTCATTCTATACACAAGAAATACACTAGTGTATACACTAGAAATTGCACTAAATAAAAATAAAAAATACAAGAAATCAGTGCACAAGTTTCAGACTTGGGAACAGGCAGAGGCCTCTGCTGATCTAAGAAGTACAACCTTGGAAAATGAACAGCTTTGAGAAATAAGCAGCCAAGTTTTATGTTTTAACAAAATTTTAAGGCGATCTAATTGGTAAATATGATCTTTAAATACTAAATACTTTATAAAATACATGTTGAAATCATAAAACTTTCTAAATGGGTCGTCTTTAAAAATATTTTCACAAATCAGGGAGGGTATGTGGGCTTTCAATACTTAAAAAAGAAAAAAAAAGAATATTTTCAGACCTACTTGGCTAGCTCTTCAAATCTGATGGACCTTAGAATGACTATTAAACAGGATGAATGAAAAGTAAAATGTCTGGGTAACATTCTTTCTTAGTGCCAGCTTCTACTCCAAGTTAATCCCTTAAATACCATAGCTCACTGTCTTGAGGTTAAAAAACATTCACCGCTGTTTTATTCAAGGCTGAGCCAGTGGCTTACTGCAAGGAAAGCTGTTTTTGTTGGTTGGTTTTGTTTTCTGTTTTTCAATAGTATGAAATTGAACATGTTTTTCTCCAAAAAAAAAAAAAAGAACCAATTTAAAAGAGGATATAAGGATATGATTTTTAATAATTAGAATTGAAGGCATTTTATCCAGAACTGAATTCAGTTTGTTTAGAAAAATAACGTATGTTGTTCTTAAAAAAAGCTAATCATTTGATTCAGCTGGGAAGGGAGGTTCCTCAGATAGTCTGAGAAATGCCCGTCTTTGGAAAAACTCAAAACTCTATTGTTTGAGGGTCTGAATGACTTCATTAACTGAGATATTAGCACTACTTGGAGTACTGGCTGGCCTATATGACTTCTCAGCTAAGCTGGTTTGTTATTATATAGGCATCTCTTCTGCTACACCGAGGAACAGAAATTTGCAAGGAAAAAACTTTTGTACAGAATAGAATGGTACTGACGACCTGAATTTACAGAAAACTATGCGAGCTAGAGGTATGTACCCAGTATTTTATGAATTTGATAGTGAATTGGATATATATGTATAGGTCATTGTGATCTTTAGATGTGGAATTACACTAGATGCAAGACTGGGCTCAAAGGTAAGAAAAGCTGTTATTAGTATAAAAAGAAACTGAAGATAATTTTAAATACTCTGTGGTTCTGTATAACAGTAGTTAATGCGGAAAGCAAGCAGGGACCATTTATGTCTGTCTGAAAAAATTGGTGTGAATCTGAGAAATCCACAATATGATCAGAAAAGTGGTATCAAATGTTTAGAATAATTTTTGTCTGCTGGAAGAAGTAGCTCTCATCATGCAAAATGGCACGTGTTTTAGGGCTGTTTCAGATTTTGGTATGAAGCCGTGTAGGAGATGATGGTTTGTCAGGCTAATGTCTTCCTTGCCTGCATATGCACTTTTTCCACCCTCTTGCCTGCATTTGTCAAATCTGCCTTAAATAACATAAATATATAGCACAATACATATATGTATATATATGTAAATATATAAAGGAAAAATAAATTCTTATGTTTCTCGAGAAAAGAGACTAGAAATATTACTTATCAAGTTGATAGCTTTTAATACATGTACTATGGAGAGAAGATTGAATAGGTATGGTAAATTATTAATTTAATTACTTATACAAAAACAAAAGCAGAGAATTAACAAAGGGAGACATTAACCATGTCCCTCCTTCTACCATAGAAGTTTATGGAAGTAAATCCTTTGCCTCAAGCTTAAAGCTGGTTTCCTTAACACTATAGTCTCCATTTACTGAAAAATGAGGGACAGGAATTTGCAGAAGTGCTAAGCTTGAGAATTATAGTGTAAAGTGAGAAGATGTAAATTTTTTAATCCCTACTCTTCTATACTTGGAAAAATTAGGCCATGTGTGTCTCAAATTGTCCTTTTATGCTAGAAAATTTGTTTGACCTTTAATCTTTCCATATTTGCCCTTCTGATCTGAAACACATGGAAAATAGTATTTTTTAGTTCAAAGAATTTCAAAGGAAATTATTATTTCAGAAGTATTTGAAAATGACAGAAATAAGTATCATACGTGAGCCTCTGGAAAAACCTGCGTACTTTTTGTAACAAGAAAAATGAAGAACAAAAGGAGTTATACAAGTGTAGCTTAAAATTAAAGAGCACTACCCAGTTATGTGGAAAAACAGTGTCCATTCATGTATTTAAAGACAGAAGTTGTATATACAAAAAGGGGAACAAATTAAGGATGTACATACACAATTATGTGTTCCAACTGCTTGCACAGTATTTTTAAATAACGTATATGTCAACACGTTTAGAAGAGAAAATACCAGCACCCCAAGATTCAATATCTGTATAGCACACAAGAAGTTGAACACAATCTCAGTGTAGCAAATTTGTGAAAGCATAGATTTCAGTAAGCTGGGAACTGTCCTTGTAATATATGTCCTGTGCACGATCTGTACAGTAAAACAAAAAGTTGCTGAATAGAAACTTTATAAAAAGGGAGTGACACAAAATATGATCTCATCAATGCTCACTTTTATGTGTAGAATCATAGTAACTTATTTTACTTCTTTTGAATTTCAGTGGCAAATTAATATCAAAGTCATGCAGCAATGGGAAGCATAATCAGCTGTTTATGAATAAAACTTGTAATGTAAAGTAACTAAAATGCTAAACCTCATGCCTATTCCTAGGATTTCAGTGAGAAAGAAAAATGACAAAAGTGGTTTCTACTGACCACGGAAGAAGACTTAATGCTCCAAAAAGAAAACTTTACAGATTCTGATTTTAATGAGCACTGGAATAGTCTCCCCAGATGTGTGGTCATGGTACCAAGCCAGTTGAAACTCAAGCATTTCAACAAAAATAGATAATTTCATTTTTTGTGGTCCTGTGTGAAGTCTAGAGTTGGTCATGATCTTCAAACTCAAGATATTCTGTTGTATTTAAGAAATACATTCCAAATTTTTTTTTAACTTCCTGATGATTTAATAATGATATCAAGGCAACGGAGAGATATCTAGAAGAACATACACGTGTCTTTCTCTAATTAGTTTAGGTGCCAACAATGGATCAAAACACCATTAAACTTCTTAGTTAGGTTGACGTGATCTTGAAAATCTTTTCCAACCTAAATGTTTCTATGTCTTTATAGTTCAAAATTCTGTTCTCCTCTTGATTCAATTCAGAGTGGTCTAAATGAATTCGATATGTGACAATTGCAGAGATATGTACTGTCATCACAAAAACTCTAACAAGGAATTTATATGAAGGTCCATAAGAACACAAAGTGAAGTTAATGCTTTTCATAACTTTTCTATTTATATGTTTATTTGACTTGAATATTTAACAGTAACAAGAACAAAAATGAAAACATCATTTTCGATTCTTCTCACTGTTGTGTAAGTGTGCTTCCATTAACAGGACAGAATTCATAACTTACCATAATCTAAAACTGATTATAGTCAAACAGTAAGAGCGCTTACTAGCGATGACAATATATATTCTTTGTCACTAAATATATAACGTTAATATAGAATAAAGATACAGAAATTTTTGGACTCCTGTTGATGAAGAAGGATCTGAGTGACACCTTGAAACTTACAGAATTTTGAGACTGATAAGGAGAAGAATCTATAGTTCTCTGAATACCAGAGGATGTAGTTGGACGATGTTACTGATTCCTGAAAATCTGGATTTTTTTATTATTTTTTTTTGTAGCCCCTTTCTGTATATCTAAACACTCAACTACTTGAGATTAATACAACTTTCTAGCATTATTGACGTAGTTTTCCTGTTAGTTTTATATGATGTTTGGTAAAATTAGGCATCAAACTCATAATATTATATAGTATCTTGTGGATGATCCTCAGTTTGTGTCCCAAATTTCGGTGTCTAATACATGAGAATGGAGTGTATCAGCCTTCTGTGGAACACCAAAGTCCTAGTCATAAGCCTATTTCTAGATTCCTATGTTTTCTATACCTTTAGAAAGTAGAAGAGACCTAAAGTAGGCTTCTTCTAGGAAGTTTTTTCCTTGTAACAAGTTTCTAGGGTATTTCATTTGAAATATCATCACGATTTAAAGAGAATTAAAGGAAAAAATGATACCTTAAATCAGGACAACAATAACAAAGATCTGTAATTATGAATATAGTTTTGTAAAGTCAGTGAGTAGCTAAACAATGCAAGAATACAGTTTTCTTAAAAATAAAAAAATTATTTGAAAATGAAATAAGAACAGTAACTGTAAATAAGTGAGGTGAAAAGACAGGTTTTGTTCTTCTATTTTTCATTATATGAAATATGATTGAAGACAGCTTATGAAGTGCTTCATTAAATAATAATAATTAAAAAAAAAACCCCGTTATTTTAATAGAGAAGGATTTATCCAATCAAAAATGTGCCTACGCCAGCTCACACAGAATTTTTTGATTACAGTCTATTGCTTTACCGTTAATGTGCAGCATACAGTACTTTGCATGGGAATGCCAGATTTCATACTCGTACATTTGTTTAAAAAGCCACAAGTGTTTGGATTCAAAATGTGCATAATGGTTCAAGGATTCAGTTCTGAGGGAAAGATGAAAGGCAAGAGGAAGTCTAACTGGTCAATCTTGTAACAGAAATGTACTCAAACTGAAGAATGTAACATGGTGGGAAATAAGAGCCCATTTGAACAACTCAGCAATTTCAAAAAATACAAATCTACTCTCTGTTTCTACTTGGAAACTGCCATTAAAAAATCAGCTAATAGAGTGAAAGCGTAGCTTTTTCAAATAACTTAAATGCCTGGTCACATAATGTATGAATTGAATATTTAATAACTTAAGAAGGCTAAGATTCTTAAATAATGAATTTCAGAACTGCTGAACTTCTCTGTTTAAAGGAAGTATTGAATGTTGACTACTTGAATATTACAGAGGATTTTGATTTAGATTCGAACTCATATACTCCTGAAAATGGAACATCTAGATAGTCAAGTACCTGAAAATAGGGTTAGGCTATCACACAGACATCTTGAACACATTTTCATTTTATAAAGGAGGCAATTCATCAAAATGCAGGACAACATATCTTATGTGATGAAAGTGCTACTGGAAATCTTCCAAGTGAGAAAGTAAATATTTTTTATCAAAGAGTAACATTTTCAGAATGACTTCCAAGCTTGAATCAAATAAATCACTTCAGTGTCTTTTAGGCATCTGAGTTTTTTGTTTCAGGCTCAGATGAAATTTATCAACACTACTAGAGGTGTTGTTTATGTAGATTTAAATACTAATACAGACTTCTAGGTTTGAGTTAGTCACTCCAGTTTCCTGTAAAATCAGAGAAGAGGTCAAAAGACAATATTGGAATCATAGAATAGAATAGTCATAGAATCATTTAGGTTGGAAGGCTTTCAAGTCTATCAAGACATTGAGTCTAGTCACCAGTCTGACCAGTACCACATATCCCTTAGTGTTACATCTATACATCACTTAAATACCTTCAGGGATGAAGACTTCCCTTGACATTCCAGTCCAATACAAGGCTGCCTTCTCCATGAATAAATTCTTCCTAATATCCAATCTAAACCTACCCTGGCACATCAGATTTCTAGCTTGTGACTTATCACTTGTAATCTGAAAATAGAGACTGGTACCCTCCTTGCAGTAAACTCCTTTCAGGCAGTATCAGAGACTTGCTAACGTGACATCCATTTATAAGAAGACATGTAAAGAGAATCTGGGAAACTGCTGGCGTGTCAACCTGATGTTGTTGCTAGGAAATGTTATGGAGAAAATCACCATGAGTACAATCTCAAGACTTGTGTGGGACAGCCTAGGAATCAGGCCCAGGCAGTATGGGTTTACAAAAAGCAGATCCTGCCTGACCTTCCTCATCTTCTTCTATGATTAACTGACCTGCTTGGTGGATGAAGGAAAGGCTGTTGACATAGTCTACCTAGATTTCAGCAAGGTCTTTGACACTGTCTCCCAAAGTTTTCTCCTAGAGAAGCTGACAGCCTGTGGATTGGACAGGTATATTCTTTGCTGGATATAAAACTGGCTGGAGGGCTGAGCCCAGTATGTGGTAGTAAGCAGAATTTAATCCAGCTCGTGGCTGGTCATGAGAGGTGCTCCCTAGGGGTCAGTATTGGGACCCATTCTACTTAATGTCTTTATTGATGACCTGAGTGAGGGGATTGAGTGCACGCTCAGAAACTTTACAGGTGACAAGTTGGGGGGAAGTGCAGTCTGCCAAAGTGTAGGAAGGCCTTACAGAAGGACGTGGGCAGGTCATATCAATGGGATGAGACCAGTGGGATGAAGTTCAACAAGACCAAATGTTAAATGCTGCACTTTGGTCACACCAACCCCAGGCAACTCTACAGGCTTGGTGCAGATTGGATGGAAAGCTGCATGAAGGAAAAGGATCTGGCAGTGTTGGTAGATGCTCAGCTGAACAAGAGTCAGTAGTATGCCCAAGTGACCAAATAGTTGCCAGTAGGAGCAGGGAAGTGAATTGCAGTCAGCTCTTGTGTGGCCACACCTTGACTACTACGGTCAGCCTTGGGCCCCTCACTATAAGAAAGATACTGAGCCCTGGAGCATGTCCAGAGAAGGGCAACTAAGCTGGTGAATGTTCTGGAGCACAAGTCTTATGAGGAGCAGCTGGGAGAACTGGGGTAGTTCAGTCTTGAGAAAAGGAAGCTAAGGGGAGACCTTATCGCTCTCTACAGCTACCAGAAAGGAAGTTGTGATGAGGTAAGAATCAGACTCTCCTCCCGGGTAACAGTGATAGGAGAAGAGGGAATGGCCTCAAGATGCACCAGGGGAGATTTATATTGGATATTATGAAGACTTTTTTCTTAAAGAGTGATTAGGTGTCAGAATAGGGTACCCAATAAGCGGCTGAGGGTGGTCCCTGAGGGTGTTCAAGAAATGTTTAGATGTAGTACTTAGGGACTTGGTGTAATGGGCAATTTTGGTGGTAGATGGATGTTTGGACTTTGTGATTTTAGAGGTCTTTTTCCAACCTTAAAGATTCTATAATTCTATGAAATTCCTTTAGCCAAAGAAATACATAAATTGTTTCCGAAAACACTTAGTGCTACTTCATAGCTACCTAATTCATTAACCTGAACTAAGATTATCTATGAAAACAAAGGCCACTTCTTTCTCGCATTCACTTTAGAAGGAATGGCTGTGTATACTTAGAATAGTTTATTATTTACCTAAAACATAAGTGAAAATTAGTTTTACAGAAAGACTAAATAAGGATTATGTTACTTTGTATTCTTCTACTCAAAATCATTAAAATCATATTACGAAGATATTAATGATTATATTATTATATATTCTTAGGTTAAGAAAAGGTAGCTCAGGAAAGTGTATCTCACCACCAAGGATATAGGAAAATAATACCAACTAATTAAATGAGAATAGAAGCTGAACAAAACTATATACATTGAAGTCTAAGGTATTTGTTTTTGTGTTTCAATTTGATTTCTGCATTTGATTAGGACCTTTTGGGGTGAAGTCATTTGAAAAAGTTTTTTAAAATTCTCAGATGAAATGGGATGAATGAAGAACGCTGTTATACCAATTCTGATGTCAAGCAGCGATATTGCATCTAATTATCATTGCTAAGCAGTTTTTTATTTGCTAAGGCAGCTGAATGATCTTGCATCTTTCAATTCCTCTCTTTTATTCAGTAAAAGGTACTGTGAGTCAAAGGAAAGACAAACAGCACTTCGATGAGAGGAAACATGTCTTTCACTATAGCATTAAATTCCAGCATAACCTTAAAGGCAATAGGTAAAAAAAAAAGATGGATCAGTCCAAAAATAATATTCCCAATAGGAATTTTATAATAAATGCCATCTTTTTCAGTATGAAGAGGTTCATATTCTACTCTCCATTCAAGCCAGTGCATCACAGCAGGAATAGCACATGGAGCTGCAGTAATGTTTTTCTGCACATATGGAACTAACAAATTAGGCCAACTTTTTTTTTGTAAAAGATGATGGAATCCCTTCTCCTTCAATCTAATAGTCATTTTCCCTAGCAGCAAGCATTAATGACTTCCCTGACTAATGAAAATTAATTGCTAGCCCGCCTTGACAATTACATTGTGATCGATCAAGTTTAAAGGAGCTGCAGGGGTCATTTGCTGTAATTTTAATGCAATCCATTAAATCTGCAGCAGAAGATAACCTTTAGCTTAGTTGCATATTAGGGAATACTAATGGCAACTTGAGATGTCACTGTTTATACAAGAGGAAATACATCATAGTGTCTATTTCTTTTCACACTATTAAGGTGTTGCTGTTTCTTAGCTAATATGCAAATTCCCCTTGACATCAGAGTGTAGCCTCTCTGTAATCTTATCAAAGTACTATGAAGATAGAGTAGTACAAATTCAAAGAGCATGCTGAGAGTGCTTATCCTGGCTGTTACACAAAACTGAGTGGTAAAATGAGAACAGATTTTCTAAGTCTTAATACTGACATACAAAAAACAAACAAACAAAAACCGCACAAACAAACAAAAAAAACAACAAAAACAACAAAAAACCCTACCACATTTAAAGCACATGTATTTTATTGGTCCTGCAGAAGCTATCAGCTGTGCAATCCTCTTGAATGTCATGTACTTGCTTTTATGAAAAAAGCAGTTGTAAAACAAGGTTCAGGTTTGTGAAGTTATTGAACTCATAATATTACAGTGACTGAGTTCATGGTGAACAAGCAATGTAATTATCCCTAAAATGTCGTGATTGCAATGGATATTCTTGATTGACTCTTACAGGCACATTATCCAAATGATTACAGCACATACATGATTAATTACGTTTGTTTGATTTTTTCAATAGAAATTAAGATCAAATCACATTGGATCTAGAACAAAAAAGAACAACAAAGGGCAAACAAACAAAGACGTTTAAACTGAGGCTTCACAGAATTTCTTAACTGAGTTGATCTACCCTACACACTGCTGATATGGGGGAAAGTTTGGTTTTCATGAGATGAGAAATGGTCTGGTGCCTGCAGAAGTGAATGAAATAAATATTTTTAATTTAATTCTGAGATGCTACTTTTTATATTCTATTTCTGAGTCTGTGGAGGCAGGCAAGGAAATCTTGAAAATATATGTTCTTATGCATCTCTCACTAACATGTATGGCAATAATGCTACAGTTATCATTACAAAGGTCTTTTAAAGAAAAGTTTGCATATCACTACTAAAATTAGCTCAGGAATATGCTAAAAAATACATGAATTGAATTTAAGTGGCACTGCAAAAACAAATGTAAAATATTTAAACAAATGCTGTAACCTTGAATAAGTCAAGTATTTCTATATGCTTGTAAGTATCTCTCTAGTTTCTTCTAGAAAGTATGAATTACAAAACTGTATAAAAGTCATAGTATGAAGAAGAAAACTCTTATCTCCCCCAAAATATAGTAGTACTTTGGATAGATTTTTAAAAAAGTTATTTGTATGTGACAGATGCTCAGTCAGTAGGAACCAGAAAAAAAAATAATCAAACGTTTTTATATTGATATAAAAAGAAACTCCATGAAGGATGTTACCAACCAACCTGAGTAATACCTATAGCTGAAAATGAACAAAAGTGTAGTCATATAAGCTGAGATTATAATGACAGAACTTCAGTGGATCACATTGATAGACAGTAGTCTGTAAGGAATAGAATTTTGGAAAACAAAACAAAAAAAACTTCTAAGGCTTTTTTTACATACTACAAGAGGAGTTACCTAATTTTAGATGTACTTCCAGTGTGGTCAGATGGTGTATTCAGGCAAGAACAACACTGACAAGAATTTCACTAAAATAATTTGTGAATAATTTATTGTAAATTTATAGAGATACAGGAGTAACCAAGATCAGATGAAAATCTGTGGAAATTGAAATAAATAACGTAGAGATATGGATTTCTTCAGACTACAGAAATTGTTTTTAGTTTTGTTTATAAGAAATGATATAATAAAATAAAAAAATATTTTCTAGGTTTGGACAGACCATAGTAGATCACCAATGGTCTATGAAATTTCCAATAGGAATCAACAGGAAAAAAATAAACTGTTAGGGGACAGAAAAAAGTCACACACCTGCCTCCTACTGCATGACCATGTTAAGCACTGATATTTTTGATCCAGCATAACAAACAGCCTTGTAGTGCTTTTTTTTTTTTT
>VXAB01002549.1:0-96565 GCA_013399175.1 Odontophorus gujanensis | reverse complement strand
GAATAAATATATTGTATATTTGCCAATTATATTATTTGCATTTCAAATTTATTTAAGCCAGAGTGTTCTCCCTACAGGCACAATAAAAAGAATGAGTTTTAAAGAGTTATTTGAATGAAGACAAAAGACAGTGATTTAAGTCATTATTAGAAGTCTACAAAAGTTAATAGTAAGATAAAAAATAAAAGCCTAGAAAGAAAAAGGTATTAGGGGAAAAAAAAGAAAAACAAAAACAGAGAACAAGAGAGCAGTAAGAGACACTCAGTAGTAAAGCGAATTAGAGAAAAAGTAATCTCTAAAAATAAAGAGCTGCAGAGCTGGGAAGAGCTCTGAAGAAGGTTTTCAGTCTAATAAAGTACATTTGCATTAGTGTGAGTCTTTTCATTGACTACAGAGGATTTCTGATCCGATCATATAAGTTTCAGCTTGATGATCTCAAGGTATCTTGAATAACAACACTAAAAGGCTTTTTTCTTCTTTTTATTTAATGGTACAGGCAAGGATACAGTCTTTATCAAAATATCATCATAACTCTAAATAACGTAAAGTGTTTATCTATGATATTTTTTTTGCCCAGCCAACATTCCAGACCTTCCATCAGAGTCATAAAAAGTGCTAATGAATGCCCTAGTAGCCATAAAACTAGTGTAAAGTACAGTACAGTAAAGAGTGTTTGCTTCAAATTACTTAGGATATTGCTATTGCGGTCTGCTAATGTTGCCTCACTGGAGTTCAACAGATGACAATTCAATAGAAAGAACAAGGAATCTGCATATAATTCAGTGTGCATTTTCTGCGTATATGTATAGTTAAGTCCCACATAAACTGTTCTTGTTAATACAGTTAAGATGCCCAGCATCTTACTGTCAAATAAAATGATCATAGACTGAAAAGCAAATGCAATTCTTTCTGAAATTGACTGCTGTGTAGACAGTATCCCATCCAAATTTAGTTTAGGTGTACTAGAATTCTAACAACAGGTAATCTGAAGTGCTCATTAGAGATATGCAAGTAATTCATTTCATAAGTGTGTCTAATTTAACTGTATTTTCCTCTTCAACGAAGCCTGCCCTAGTGGAAATTAGTGATCCAGTCCACACACTTCCGATTCTGTCAGTACTTTCAGTTTTCGTTTGCCATCTTTTTTTCCAAAATTCTAAAAATGACTTTCTCTGTTTTCTTCCCTCTGATCTCCACTGGATATTTAGACAGAGCAAGTATAATTATGCTTTTAGCAAGCTAGTGAAAATGAAACCCTTACAAGCAAAGAGGAAATAGAAAGGAGGGTGAAGAAGCAGAGAAGGGAAAGAAAATTCAGTTTAAATTGAAGTTATCACAGCATATAATTGCATATAAGCGGAAAGCAGCTACATATTGTAATCTTACAACATGCTTTGAGGAGATGGTGACATTTGGTTGATACTTAATGAGAGCTTAGAGTGAGTGGTTTACAGAAGTGAGGGAGTCCATCTACTAGAAGATACTAACGCAATGCAATTGGCAAGTAGTTGTAAGAACAGAACAGAACTGGCACCTCTTCATGGACATCCTTCTGAGAACATAAGAGCTCTCTACCCCCAGCATAAGAAAGCAACCAAAGAGACAAGAAACGAGCATGGCTGAACAAAAATCTGCTATTCAAAATAAGAGAAAAGAAGGAAAATTACAAGTAGTGAAAGCAGGAATGGGTGAGTGGCCTGGGAAGAATACAGGAATGCCATCTGGACATGCAGAGATAGGATGTGGAAAGCCAAGGTTCATGTGGAACTACACTTGGCAAGGAGTGTGAAAAAAAACAAGAAGGGATTCTATGGGTACTTTGGTCAGAAAAGACAGGCAAAGGAGTGTGCACCCCAGGCATGTCCAACTTGTGGCCTGTTCCCTGTTCTATGCCATTATGGCTGTGGCTTTTCCCCATTGAGTGTCCCAGCCTGATCCCAGGCACACACCCGTCATTCAAGAACAACCAAACATTGAGTGCCCCCTTAGCAAGTCTGTTGATGACATCAAGCTGAGTGGTGCAGCTGACACAGTAGAAGGAAGGGATATCATCAAGAGAGTCCATGAAAACCTAATGAGGTTCAACAAGACCAAGTGCAAAGTATTGCAGTTGGGTCAGNATAATTATGCTTTTAGCAAGCTAGTGAAAATGAAACCCTTACAAGCAAAGAGGAAATAGAAAGGAGGGTGAAGAAGCAGAGAAGGGAAAGAAAATTCAGTTTAAATTGAAGTTATCACAGCATATAATTGCATATAAGCGGAAAGCAGCTACATATTGTAATCTTACAACATGCTTTGAGGAGATGGTGACATTTGGTTGATACTTAATGAGAGCTTAGAGTGAGTGGTTTACAGAAGTGAGGGAGTCCATCTACTAGAAGATACTAACGCAATGCAATTGGCAAGTAGTTGTAAGAACAGAACAGAACTGGCACCTCTTCATGGACATCCTTCTGAGAACATAAGAGCTCTCTACCCCCAGCATAAGAAAGCAACCAAAGAGACAAGAAACGAGCATGGCTGAACAAAAATCTGCTATTCAAAATAAGAGAAAAGAAGGAAAATTACAAGTAGTGAAAGCAGGAATGGGTGAGTGGCCTGGGAAGAATACAGGAATGCCATCTGGACATGCAGAGATAGGATGTGGAAAGCCAAGGTTCATGTGGAACTACACTTGGCAAGGAGTGTGAAAAAAAACAAGAAGGGATTCTATGGGTACTTTGGTCAGAAAAGACAGGCAAAGGAGTGTGCACCCCAGGCATGTCCAACTTGTGGCCTGTTCCCTGTTCTATGCCATTATGGCTGTGGCTTTTCCCCATTGAGTGTCCCAGCCTGATCCCAGGCACACACCCGTCATTCAAGAACAACCAAACATTGAGTGCCCCCTTAGCAAGTCTGTTGATGACATCAAGCTGAGTGGTGCAGCTGACACAGTAGAAGGAAGGGATATCATCAAGAGAGTCCATGAAAACCTAATGAGGTTCAACAAGACCAAGTGCAAAGTATTGCAGTTGGGTCAGGCAATGGCAAGTATGTGTACAGCCTGGGAGAAAAAAACCTTGAGAGCAGCTTTGCAATGAAGGACTTGGGGGTCCTGGTGGATGAAAAGCTGGACATGAGTCAACAATGTGTGCTTTCAGCTCAGAAGGCCAACTGTTTCTTGGTCTGCATCAAAGGAGGTGTGGCCAGCAGAGTGAGAGAGGTGTATCTCCCCTATATTCTGCCCTTGTGAGAACCTATGTGGAGCACCACGTTGAGGTCTGGGGCCCCCAGAGCAAGAAAGATGTGGAACTCCTGGAGACAAACTAGAGGAGGGCCATGAAAATAATCAAAGGACTGATGCGCCTCTCTTCTGAAGAAAGGCTGAGGGAGCTTGGTTTGTTTAACTTACAAAAGAGAAGGCTCCAGGGAGACCTCATTGCAGCCTTCTAGTACTTGAAGGGAACTTTTAAATAGGAGAGACACTGACTTTATACAAAGGCAGATAGTGATAGGATAAGGGGAAATTACTTTAAACTAAAAGAGGGGAGATTTAGATTAGATATGAGGTATAAATTATTCACTCAGAGGGTGATGATGCGCTGGAACAGGTTGTCCAGAGCGGTGGTGGAATACCTCCCTAGAGGCATTCAAGGTCAGGTTGAATGGAGCCCTGGGCAGCCTGAGCTGGTGGGTGGCAACTCTTCCCACAGCAGAGGAGTTGGAACTAGATGATCTTTAAGATCCCATCCAACCTAAGCCATTCTATGATTCTATTTTGGGGAATTCAGCAGTGTAACACTTTCCTCCCTTCTTCATGCAGTCTAGCATTTCCAATATGTCCTGGAATCTGAGAGTTAGCAAATCCTGCCATATGTTGTACAGAAGTACTGCTTCAAAGAAGGAAGATAACTTTTCATTCAAAACTCAGAAAAAGCACTGAAAATGAGCCTATTCCATATAATAACTAAACACAGTGAGTAGAGTAGATCCTGACAGACACCATGAGAGTCTCTACAATGCAGCCAACAGTAGTTCTGACTGTTATGCTCATGGGGAAACAAAACTAAGATGCTTACAACTTGTTGAAGGAGATTTCAAGGATATGTCCTGCCTTTGCTGTCTGAGCAGGGCTACACCAACTGTCCATTTTGTGCCAGTGTGCCTTTAGCAGCAATTACAGAACCACAGAATGCTTAAGGCTGGAAATGACCTCATTTCATCTACACCAACTCATTGCTTAAGCAGGGATATGCAGAGTACAGTGTCCGGGATCATGTCCAGATAGCTTTTTGAAATATGCAGAGAGAAAACTCCATAAGCTCTCTGGGTAACCTGTGACAGTGCTCCATTATCCACACAGTACAGAAGTGCTTTCTGTTTTCAAAGAGAGCCAGCCTCCTGTGTTCCACTTGATGCCCATTGCTTCTTGTCCTGGCACTGGACACCACTAAGAGCCTGGTTCTGTCCTCTCTGCACTGTCCCTTCTGGTATTTACAGACATCCTGTGCCTTCTCTTCCTCAGGATGAACAGTTCCACCTCTCCCAAATTCTCTTCACAGGAGAGGTGCTTTAGTCCCTTGATCACCTTGGTGGCTGCATATTGAACTCTCTCCAGTAAGTTCATGTCTGTTTTATACTGGGGAGCCCAGAACTAGACATAGTATTCCAAGTGTGAGCTCACCAGTTGCCACACTCTCAAACACAACCTGAACCATTCACACAGCAGCAAGTTTTTTCTATTCAGATGTGTCTTACACAGTTAATTCTTCCTGAAGAAGGAATCACCATAAATATCATAGAAATTTCTCTCCATAGAAAAAGCTGACAGTCTCAGCTGCCTAATTAGAGCAAAGAAAGGCCACTTTCAATGGCTGAAATGTCAGCAGTACAATTCCACAACAGTTCTGGCAGACAAAACTATTCTGTATGAGGGAAGCCATCTGAATCTGGTTCATAGTATGCATGAGCTATTAGTTTGTTCAGCGCAATATATATCAAAATGTGTACACTATGGATTAGAAAAAATAACAGCAACAAACAGTTAATGGATTCCTTTGTACATCAATACTCTTTTGTCACTGTAGTTTATTTCTGCATACAATAGTGGTCAAAGATAATTTGCAACCTGCTATAAAAGAAAATATGATGAGAGATAGATATCATGGTACGTATCTTCAAATTCATTTGCTCCTGAAATAGAGCAAACAAAATCTGGATCCCTGCAAGCATGTGTGTTTTGCATGCAGAAGCCACAAAAAGTAGCATTATTGCAAGCCTGCTGGGAAGTACAATAAAAATAAATCAGAATGAAAGAAAGTGCTGTGGTTAATACATAAAGATGGAAAGCCAAAATGAATGGATAAGAAGTAGGTGCTAAATGGTTATTGTCCCACTACATTTTAGGAACCTGATCTTTATTTTACCAAGGTAAATGTAGTGCCAAGTAAAAGCATGTTTAAATTTCTAACTTTAATATTTATTTAGGAAGATGGTTGTTGTTATTCACATTGTAGAACAATCCTTAAAATAACAATTATTTTGTAAAAATATTGTGTTAAGTAAAGGTTAAACTGAGTGATTTATTTAGAAGGTTCTCAGTTGTCAACTGGTCACGCAACACAGATCTAAGTGGATGGAGGGTGGGGAACTGATTTGACCATGTTTTGTGATAAGGAATGGATAAACCACGTAATTGTTTACTGAAGGACGAGAATATGACCTTTCAGCAGTACATCAGTATCTGAGTTGTGAGTCTTTAATTACCATTCTGAAAAGCATGGAAATTTGCAGCCAGAGAAGCTGTCCTGCCAAGGATAAAAGGGAAAACAAAAAAAAGTTGAAGAGACAAAATAACATAGCTGGAATATTTTTCTTTTTACTGAATAAACTTTGGTAGTTAAAAAAGTTTCATTTTAAATTAAACCTTGAACAGTCTGGTATTTGATGGTAAGCTTTGTCATGGTAAGTTAAGAAGAGACTACATAAACAAGAACAAAAATGACAGAAAAGTGACTTTTCACTTATTACTTCAAGTTCTATTCAGTTTTCCTGAGAAGTTCCTCTGACTGTGTGTTCATTGACAATAAAAAATATGTGGGTTCATGCTTGCTGCAATTGATGAGCTGCTGATAAATCTGAAAGAGAGTTTTAAATACTCCCATCAGGGCAGTTAGTCATGCCAGGGGTGCTCTTTCAGGGTGCCTGGAGACCAAAAGTGCTGAGAGGTCCAATTCTCTCTGTGTTTATCTCTCATTCTGCAAGAAGGACAATCTCTAAAATTGCAATTCCTACCAGAGCCACAGATCCTGAAACCCAGAGCAGCTGTCACTGTGCTGGATTGTCAAGAATACTAGCTTCACTGAGCAACTTCAGGGAACCTGATACATCCAAAACACCATGTACCAACATCCTTAAACCTTTATTTTTGTTTTGTTTTAAAGTTTTGATTCTGCAAATTGCAAAAGTGTTTATTTTTCACCCAGTTTAGACTGATCTTTTATTTCAAATTACAAGGTTCTCAAATCTGAAATTCTTTTGCTATTAATTCACAGTGGTAAAGACTATTTAAGTCAACTGCTGGAAGTTTCAACTCCACTTTTTGTATGTTTTTCTTCAGGTATTTAGCCAGTCTTTGCTGTACATTATTTGCATCATTTGCTCTTAGTTTTTTCCCCATTTACTATAAAAAAAAAACAAAACAAAACAAAAAAAAAAACACTTATCAGTCATGTTATTCAGAAGCAAAATTTAGAATACAAGTTGTTTGGTTTGCAAGTTTTTATACAGCACATGGACGTCTGTGAGCAGATTAATCCATGAACCCCAGTTTAATATGGTTTTACGTCTGGCATTTCAATTATCCTGTGTGAGCTCTGTTTTTCAAAGCTTAGAGAATTCAACAGTTCTCCCTTGTGAGGACTCTCTGCTGTCTAAAAGCATAGCTGAAAATTCATCTAATCTCTGACAATTTTGTCATATTTATTAGAGGAAAGACAAAACATATTCAATGTCTAGAAGATTAGTGCATTAGTAATTGCAAAATTTACAATGATCTTATTTAAAGAATGACAACTAAATGCTTTTATTTCTCATTAAAAAATTCCTGTCATGCAATGGAATTCCTGAAGATTCAGTCTTCCATAGGTTCCCAAATCAGTCTCTGTGCCTATTTTCTTCTGTACAGTATCAAGTTTTACCCTAAGACCTTGAAGCCAGGCTGATTTCTGTTTTCTATTTCAGTGAATCTTTCACCTTTCTTTTGCAGCAAGAAACGATTACCTCTGATTCTATTAAAATGCATTTTATGTTACTTTTCAGGCAGGTTTATTGGCCATAAGATTAATATGCACTCTAGCTCCAGAGGTCACACTGGCTTTTTACAAAGAAGCAGTTTCTCTTTTGGTCATTTGAATTTACCAAGAATTGTGCAAGCTAACATACCTAATTTGGAATAAATAGAGAAAAGAAAATTGGCGAGACTCTATCTATTTATTAATAAAGTCTTACCTTTGTAAACAATCCGTGTTCATTTTTTTTGAATTTGAGTTTTTACTAACTTTAGTGGTCATGTAATGTTGAATGTGCAAGAGAGACACACACCAACTCCAAACACTGTTTTAGGGAAGAAAGCAAAACAAAACAACAACAAAATAATCTTCAGTTACGTAAGCTTTGATATCTTGAACAATTTAATCTTGAATCATAGGACACTGTATCTCCTGTCAAAAAGTACCTTAAAATCTATTTTGCACTGTGTTGAAAGTAACAACTCCAATAAAGAAATAACTGCAGATAAATATTTTTGTCTGGCCATAGGTTAGAAAGATGGGAAACTACTGGACAGTGTACTTACATCAGATGAAATCAGAAAATCTGCAGTGAGGACTGGCAAACTGATGTGTTTCTACACACTATGCATGAATGTTCACTGCCTTACTGCAATGACCTTACGATCTCTGGTGCCAAGTGTTCAAGTCCCAGCTGTGGATTTAAACTCAATCTCGTTTTGAGTTTCCATTCTGTTGGCAGCGGAGTCATTCTTCACTGTGTTGCTCAAGCCAGAAAAGGCTTCCTGACTCAAAGGCAGACACTGATAAGCAATGGCTATAAGAGAAGTTGTAATTGCACAAGCTCTTTCTTTCCCCCAACAGGTATTACTACAAATGAGCGTCATTGAAAATTCTTCTGAGCTTTAACAGGATAGATAACCTCATAGGCAATTCTGAATCTAACACCGTGTCCAGATTAACAAAGTAGGAAAAAAAAGGTTTGTGTTATTTAACTCTTTCCCTGTATGCACACTTTTTCTTGTTAGGTTTTGTTTTGTTTTTATTTTTGTTTTTTCCCCCCTCAAAAAAATCTTCACAAGTAAGGAGAGTGAGTAGGTAGCCTGAGCAATGGGGAAAGCTGCATTGCTGAAATAATACAACAAAGCATTAACACCATGAAATCTGGTTACCAGAGATTAGGGAATGCCAAAACAACAACTGCTGTGTTTTCTTTTCCCTTATCTATACTGTCAGATGACATTAGCTATTTCTTCTCACTGATTGCATAGATGAAGCATTCCTTGTAAAATAGCAGTTCTACACTTAGTATTTGGTAAATGCACCATACACTCTTTCCAGCATGTTGTTCACATCATGACTAAATACCAAAATATTAAGTCCTGAAGGGTTCTTGGTTCTCCCATTATAGCTTTGTTGTTTTTTCCAGCTATCAAGAAAATTATCCACACAACATCACTGTGCAGTAGAGTAGCATTGCCACGCATGTTGCATGAAGGAAATTTGATGTGCATCTGCTGAAACCAAAATACTGAAGTGTGAAATAAACTTCAGAGCTCCTGGTTCTCTTTTTGTACAGCTGGGACTGTGAAGCCTTCCACATGCCTAGAACAGAATCCCACTGGTCTTGGCTGCCAATAATAAGTGCAGAAAATCCTCTAAGACAGAATTTGTGCACTGCAGACTGTCAGAGAGGTATGAAAAATCATTCAGTGAGCAAGCCTTCACGTAAATGAAAACTTTGTTTAAACCACTTGTTAATTTTTTTCTAAATTCCCTTTCCAGATAACAAAGAGGGTGACTTCATACATCTCTCACAGACAGCTGATTTGAATTTCTAACTGTAGGTATCTGTCTGACCCTACAGAATTAAGTATCTAAACTTCCAATAAGCCCTCATGAATATTCTCCAATTCCATGCTTCTATTTCTCATCGATTTCCTACATTTTCCTCAGCTACTATTCCTCTCCAGTCTCTGCTACAGCTTTCCCAGTTTCATATACCCTTTTTATCTTGCCAGTACCATTTATCATCTTTGCTCTTACTTCCAGTGTTCACATCCCTACCTAGCTGCAGCTCCACTCATGTGCCACTCTGTGCCCTCAGGTAATTCCTGCCATCTCTTACTCCTTCCTCCTGTTTCATATTCCAAGTCTGCTCCTCACCACACTGCAACCAATCTGGACTTTAATTCTCAGTTCTGTTTAGACATCAAGTGGACAAACACTGAAAACAAAGAAAAGAACAAAGAGCAAGGGCTGTTCACCCTGATATACATGGATATTTCCATTCACAGTTGATTCATGTGCAGTCAGATCACACCAATGATTTCTGAGACACAAAGCAAGCTCAGTTCAGACACAAATCACAGACCTTAGCTGCCAAATGTTCTTACCAAGCCAGGGCAAATTTTGCAGTTCTTGTGAGTAGACTAAATGTGTGAGCTTTAGCCAAAGGATGAGCAAAAGATACATTCTTATGAATTCCAGCTTCATTTTCTAAAACACAGGGGGACTACATTTCTTCCAATAAACAGAGGAGGTTTTATTATTATTATTATTATTTTCGTGCAGAGATGACTGCAACAGTATATTTTGTCTATTTCACTGTTCTCCAGACATTTTCTAAAATTTGAGCCTATGCAGACCTTGGCAAGGAAAATTTCAGACAATTTTAATGTAGTTATAACAAAGTGAAGAGTCTCCTAGTGGAACATTCCTTATTCAAAACATTTTGTTATCACTTCTGCTATGAGAACTTGTTTGTAGAGGTAGATCTTCTGGATTTCCTGTGAATAACTATGCTGATACACTCACAAGTTCTTAAAAATTTCAAGCAATCTTTGCAGGCAAAATTATTGCACTTGATGGATCTCACTCAGGATTACTAATATACACGCATCTCTGTTTTACTTCACTGTAGTGTAGCTAACTAAAGTGTAAACTCTTGTTCATTGTTCTGACAGAAGATTAGTTAGATCTCCCAAGCTAGCAGTCCATCTGCTCTGCCAGCTAAAGCTATTGTCCCGGAGACACCACCTCCTTTATTGTTCCACTGAACAATCCATGCCAATTCTTTTCTCAGCTGACACTGACAAGTACATGTCATGCTGTTTGCATTCTCCCGCATGCATCTGTGACATTGAATACAGCCTTTCATGGTTTCAGGCAGTTTAAATCCTAGCATGAATGAGGAAATACAATACTATAAAAATAAGAATGTAGTCAAGCTTTTAATTACAATAGATCAGTTGATCTATTCAACGTAATGTCCAGATTTGAGTGTTTATTTTGCTCCGTTTCTATGTTTCTCTTCTTAACAAAATCCCAGTTAGCATTTCAATGTAAAATACACTGCTTTAAAGCATTCAGCAAATTAAAAATTCATTTCCATCTAAAGAAAATCTGATTCTCTAGCTTTAAATGTTCTGCTATTTTATTTAATAAATATAAGTGTAATCTTTGTTTTTTTGTTTTGTTTTGTTTTGTTTTGTTTTTAACTGAAGACTCCTCTTAGTGTTGAAACCACAAAATGGAAGGACCAAAATAAGGAAATCAATTCTTGCAGGTCCCTGAAAATCTCCAGCTAAATGAACAGATGTAATCTCAGTACAAGACTTACAGTCAGCAATGACAACAAAATTCTCATTACTCCCAGCTTCACAAGGCAAAAGAAAGAGATGGAGTGAAATTATAGTTGTTGCAGGTGGTAGAAGTCCAAGATTATTGATAAAACACGAACTAAACTCAGTGCTCTAAGTTATCTTCCCCTATCTAACACTGTTTCATTCAAACCTCACACGAACTTCATGTGACCCAAAACAATGTAGTCTTATTTGCCCATGTCAACTGGTCAACAACAGACAGGATAAAAATGTAGATACTTTCAATGCCTTAAAATAACAAGCTAACATTACAGTTGTTGCTTACAGCAAGTATGTATTTAAGGACAGAAAGAAACAGAACACCTACTCATTGGCAAAGAACCTGCATAAGATATTAGAATACAAAACTTCTACTTTTGCTGATTCATCAGCCTCACAGAGAGTGCTATTTACTGGATATTCAGAAACAGAACCAGGCCTCCAAACCAGAAAGGGAAACTGTCTCACTGTCACACCAGACCACATTGTCCTTCAAATGGCTCTTACAGTACTTCTCCACTTCTGATAGTGAACCACAGTGACCAGAGCACTGGGACCACAGCAATAGCTGATAGGTACTAGCTTATAAACAGTGTAGTAAGGAGGGACACCCAGTGATTTCTGTACAAACAGAATGCATTTCTTGATCATTTACGTAAGTGTAAACCCCTTTCTAAAGATTTCTGCTGAGTGAATTCTGCATCTGAACCAGACAATTATCCACCAGTCTCCCAGTAACACAGAAGGGGAGGTAAAAGAAGGATGCAGTTTAGCTTGTGTACAATTAGATTTAAGCACTGAAAGAGAAGGTCCCATCCTCTAGACACAGACTGTCAAATCCATACAGCTACTTTCTCTTTTCTTTTCTTTTCTTTTCTTTTCTTTTCTATTCTTTTCTTTTCTTTTCTTTTCTTTTCTTTTCTTTTCTTTTCTTTTCTTTTCTTTTCTTTTCTTTTCTTTTCTTTTCTTTTCTTTTCTTTTCTTTTCTTTTCTTTTCTTTTCTTTTCTTTTCTTTTCTTTTCTTTTCTTTTCTTTTCTTTTCTTTTCTTTTCTTTTCTTTTCTTTTCTTTTCTTTTCTTTTCTTTTCTTTTCTTTTCTTTTCTTTTCTTTTCTTTTCTTTTCTTTTCTTTTCTTTTCTTTTCTTTTCTTTTCTTTTCTTTTCTTTTCTTTTCTTTTCTTTTCTTTTCTTTTCTTTTCTTTTCTTTTCTTTTCTTTTCTTTTCTTTTCTTTTCTTTTCTTTTCTTTTCTTTTCTTTTCTTTTCTTTTCTTTTCTTTTCTTTTCTTTTCTTTTCTTTTCTTTTCTTTTCTTTTCTTTTCTTTTCTTTTCTTTTCTTTTCTTTTCTTTTCTTTTCTTTTCTTTTCTTTTCTTTTCTTTTCTTTTCTTTTCTTTTCTTTTCTTTTCTTTTCTTTTCTTTTCTTTTCTTTTCTTTTCTTTTCTTTTCTTTTCTTTTCTTTTCTTTTCTTTTCTTTTCTTTTCTTTTCTTTTCTTTTCTTTTCTTTTCTTTTCTTTTCTTTTCTTTTCTTTTCTTTTCTTTCCTTTCCTTTCCTTTCCTTTCCTTTCCTTTTCTCTTTCCTTTCCTCTTCTCTCCTCTCCTTTCCTCTCCTCCCCTCCCCTCCCCTTCCCTTCCCTTTTTTCTGTAAAAGCATTTCAGCAAATGAAAAATCTTAATCCATACTTTTTTGAAAGAGGGCAAAAGCACTTGTAATTATTTTTAAGACAAGCAAGTGCAGCTAGGTGACATATAATCAAGATTTTCCAGACTGATATATTAAAATGCTTTTCTGCCAACTCCTGCCCTGCATCTATGATGTAAGATTTCTTCTTCATTATTCATTTTCCTTATTTTCCCATGCAGATTACCATGACCCATGCAGATCTTTGTGAATCTGGATGATAATCAAAAGTCCCTTCCAGCACAGCTAATCTTTTCCTTGAGCACATAAAATGTTTGTTCATTAAACATCTAAACAGAAAATATTTCTCAATGAGAAAACTCTTGATTCATCTGTAATAACCTAAAGAAAAGTGATAAAAAGGTGCAAGGAAGCCTTTCCTTCTTTCCTTCTAGAAGTCTCTAATTTGGATGCCAGGTAAGAGAGAAGAAAAGGAAAAATTTCACATAAATGATTGTGTACAAAAAGGAAACTCAAGTTTCTTTCAGATACACAATCTGAACTTTTCTTTGCATTCTCTGCACGAATGGCTATCAGAAACTCTGCTGTTAAGCTAAGAAAACAGATCCATCTGGTACTGACTGTTGAAGTATAGGAGACCTCTCTTCAACAGCAACCAACTTCCAAATTGCAAAGCATTCCAACTCCTTTAGATTAGAAAACAGTAGACTGGAAAATTGCAGGAGATTGGTTTCTACAGACTTTCTGTTTACAACTGCAGTCTGTAACAAGACAGCTATGACTCGTTTTGTAAAGGAGTTTGCCTGCAGCAAGTACCCAGGAGGCAAGTGAGGATCTTCTGTTTGTTCCAACAGCAGATCTCTAGCAAAAATCAGTGTGATAAGTCTGGAATTCTGTCTTCTTTCCTTTCCTCCTCCAATTTTTATTATTACTATTGTTTTAGCTCAGGCAATCAGCCTAAATATCATTAAGGAGACCAGAATCTTAGCTGGATTTAATAAAAATATTATGCAGAGAAAAAAACATATATTCAAGAAGTACTGAAATAACAAGGAATTATTATTAAAAAAACCTCTCATAATCAGATACTGCTTTTATCACATCATATGCATTAAACTTCTCTGAACTGATGTCCTTTTCATCCTAATGTACTAAATTAAATATCTGTTCCTTCTAGAATTTGATTCATCTAAACTAGATTAAAATCAAATCATGAACAAAATCAATTTCACTTAAAGTACAATAATCCCAGCCCACTGAGGGCCCCTTCTAGTAATCACAATAAATGCTGCCTCTACCACCATTGCCATCCCTTATTTTTCCCCGTAGCCTTTCACTGGATGCATAATTTTCATATCATATTATAAATTAGGACCTTGTATATCTTATTCATGTCTTATTAGAGCAAGTTGGCCAAGAAGCCAGAGGCAAGACAACCTCATTCAAACATTCCTCCAGGGTTTTCAGGTCAAGTCATTTTTTAAATTGGGATTGGTATAAACCTCAAGGGATTTCTTGATTTAAGAAAGAACTACAAATATTTAAGCTGTCTTGGGGGGATTATGCTGACATTGGATCGTGGGATTACCTCCCGCATAAGACTCAAGGGATTTGGACTGGTTCGGCATCTCGTCAGAAAACTGGGCAAAAATGCTTCTTACGTGATGTTAATCAGATATTCAATCATCCCTCACTGTAAGCGTGTCAAAAGGTAGCAAACAAAGGGAGAGGGAAGCAGTTACTTCTAGATTTGTCAGAAAAAAAAACAATCCTCTGGCATGTGGTAGTGTTCTATCTTTTCCTAATGCTGAAAAAATCCTAGTAAAAAATGGGCCAAAGATCCTGAAAAAAGTTTATACTGAGACCACTTTGGAGCTTGCCCCCCTGATCACTATGAGCAAGATGGTATCTAATTAAATTCTTTTGCTAATAATAACATTTGTCACTTCCACAATAAAATCCTATTTGTCTCAGAATGCTTTAATAACCAAAACCAGCAGCAATCTTCCAAACAAGGAAACTAATAATGTACCTTATGTGAGAAGATGTTAAACAAAGCCACTGCTGTCCTAGTCAGATCTAGGCTCTTACTCAGATCTGAAACAAGTCTTGAATTGCAATTGAAACCATCCTGTCAAGAACAGCACTCTAATAAATCCTCTGACCATCAAAAAAAGTGTGAAAAATGTCATTCTCCTTCAGTAATTTCCTTCTCTTTTCTCTCCTTTTTTTCCTTCTACAGCCGAAGTTAGAGGGGGGAAAATGACAGGAGTTAAAGTCATTCACCACTGGAACAATAAAAGGAACAATAGCAAGCAACAACAAGAAATAAAATGGCTACTTGAAAACTGTATCTGCTTGGTTCTATCAAAAGTAAAGGGTCAATGCCAGACCATCATACTGAGAAAAATATTGCAAAGGAAAATGGACTTTTTTACAGAAGAAATGTTGAAAGGAAATTAGAAGTCACTCCTGGAGCTGGGCAATAATGTCTTGTCAAACATGGATCCAATTCCCTTAACAATTTTTTTTTTTTTGCAAATATATTCAACAAATTGAAAAAGACAAAAAACCTTAAATTATTGAATTAATTTTATTAATCATAAAGTAAATGAATGTCCAGCATGGAAAACTGCACTTTTTTTTTCCATTGTGCTTCTTCATTTAAGAATAAAAAAATATCCTTCAAAGGCATGTTTTGTATGCCTTCATCCAACCACCATCATCAGACTACTCTACTTTCACCTTTGTGCCTCAGATATCATCTGTACAACATATTGTGCAAAGACACAATCACAGTTAGTTTCAAACTGCAAAGGCAGAAGATAAAAGAGACTGGACTGTGATGGGAAACTCATAAGTCTGTACTTTTTAAAGGTCTCTGATAGGACACACTGTTGGAGAAATCTATTCTCACAATGCATAGAAAGCTCTTACATGACAACTCAATTGAACCAAAATTTAGCTGTAACAGTCTCCCTATTGAAAATTAAGCTTTCTTCTTTGTACCTTTATGGCAGTACAGGAATCACACTATACATAACAACAAAGACGTTGGATTAAAAATAGAAGGAAGGAGGGAAGGAAGGAAGGAAGGGGGAGAGAGAGAGGAGAGAGAGAGAGAGAAAGAAGGAAAGAAGGAAAGAAGGAAAGAGAGAGAAAGAGAGAGAAAGAGAGAGAAAGAGAGAGAAAGAGAGAGAAAGAGAGAGAAAGAGAGAGAAAGAGAGAGAAAGAGAGAGAAAGAGAGAGAAAGAGAGAATAAAACAATCCTAACTAAACTTGACAGGAAACTACTTTCCACTCACTCATGAACAGATTCCAGAATCACTGACAACAAGCCCTGCTGATTGGGGTCAGTCACTTTTAAGCCCGAGGAGACCATCTTTTCCAACTTCAATCACAGTCTCATAACTCCTCTATAAATAAACATATCAAGGAACAAAAATAGCAAGGAGAACCAGAAGTCACAATCCACATACAACAGTGGCACCCGTTAAATTGTAGTAATAATGTTTGTCTTCTAGGAAGTCTGGAGAATTAAAAAGCAGTCTCCTTCACACAGATAAAACAAGCTTTATTTGAACTACGTTAAAAACTTAGAATAGTTTGGTAATTTTACAAGCACATCTGTCCAAACAAATGCATTATAAACACTAAACACCATCTGATAAGCTTCTAACTTGTCATGCTCATTAAAGAAAAACTGCAAGAAAATGTGTCAGATGTTTGACTAACAGAAAAATGAAAGTTCATGATTTCTGATATGATTTTGGTACACGGGATTCCAAGGATTCTTTGTTTTTATATGAATGTGCAACAAATGATGCTTGCGTAAGACAGAATTCATGATAGGTCTAATTTTTAACTAAGAAATCTAATGTATTTCATATTACTGATATCCTGGAATACTAACAATTTTACAGGAGGGAGCAACACGTCTTAAATTCTTAGCATTGTGTATCCTGACAATCCTATGTGAACGCTCTTAGGGGAAGGGAACTAAAAGAAATGAGGAGAAAAGACTAACGCTAAGGGATTTCCATGTATGGATCAGAAATTTTTATGTTTAGTATATAGGAAATCAAATGTTTATATTGCTTTTCCTTTTAAATAAATCGTTGACGATTTAACCATTATAAGAATTTTGAGTAAACGAGAAATATGTGAGTAGTCTTAAGCCATCTAAGAAAAAATGTGCACATGTATTTCTAATTTTATTTTATGCAATTTAAAATGTACTCTACACCCATGGCTATAGATGAGTTTCTAGATATAGAGCAAATCTCAGTATCGAAGTACTCAAAGGAATCTTTTGTAACATCAATATTTCTGAGATGAAAAGAATTTTTTTTTTCACTATTGTGGAAGTTCATGTGAATGAATGCACACACACAGAGGAACTGTTTACTTAATACAAGAGAGACTTGTAATTTATTTCCCATAACTTTCATTAAAGAAGCATTCTAAAATCACAGTATTATACAAAGCTGATTAGATTGCAAGAGATCAACTTGGCCATCTCCCTAATGTGAGGAATGATTAAGTATTCTTTATAGATACCTGCCTAACCTATAGTAAAGCATTTGCAGAAATGGGTTTTTCAAACCTCCTAAGTAACCCATCTCAATACTTGGACAGTCTTTTTAGCTAAAAATATTGTATTTTATTGCTATTTAAGTATGTGGATGACTAGTAATTAAGTTCTGTGTCCAGCACAGGTACTTAGCTATTCCTTCAGCATGAGCCCTGGGAACCAGATGTATGGCTTTGCAACAGGCTCTCTCTACACTTATAATACAAAACATAAGGGCTCAAGCACTGGCACGCAATTATGTGTTCAGTATTTGGAATATACCAGAAGTTTTTAATTGCTAGCTCACTCACTCCTATAGTTTTTAACCATGCCAAATAGAATCTGCCAGGTACCATCTGAGTATTGCATGTGAAACAGAAGAAACAGTAGTGGTTTCCAATTGGCAACATAATTCAGGACTTTCTTCTTTAGACGAGGGCTAAAGAACAGGAGAGACTTTAGTCATAAGAATGCAAGCAGTGTTGCATTATCAGAGGATTACAGAATAGGCCTTGATGTTTTCTTTAATAATACAGTCCTAGCCAAAGGGAGAAAACATATTTCTGCTAAAAAAGAATTCAGAGTAATTAACGTTATTCTACTTTTCTGCCAACTTATATGCATAAAATTAGAAATCTAAATATTTGAGATCACCATCTCATTATACTGTATCAAACAAAGTATAGGACAACTCCTTGAAAGAAGAAAAACTTTGACCTTATTGAGTACTTGATGTTAATAAAAAGAGAAACCCCAAATTAATCATAGAATCGACAAGGAAAAGTGCTCCAAGATCATCTAATCCAACTGCCCACCAATAGTTCACCATTAAACCATGTACCTTAGGACAACATATAAATATTTGTTGAACATTTCCAGAGTCAGTTACTCAACCAGTTCCCTGGGTGGCCCATTCCAGCACCTGAACACTCTTTTGGAGAATTTTTTTTTCCTAATATCCATCCTGAACCTCCACTGGCACAACATGAGGCCATTCCTCCTAGTCTTATCACTAAACATCACTACATATGAAACCTAGGCCTTTTTCCTAGCCTCTGGGAATCCCATGTTCCAAGCTTGAAAAGCTTTTACAATTTCCCTTCTACCTGGATAGCAGTATGAGGCAGCTGTCCCAACAAATCCCATTCAGTGTTTCTCAGCAGGTTCATTATCTGACCTAACATTGCCACAACAACAGGCAACACTGCCCCATGAAAAAGATCTGGTCTATTTTATAACATACCAGTAAAAGCTGCCTTTTCACAGGAGTAATGGTAAAGTATACAGCTTCTCAAGTTACATTGGTCTAAGTCCACCACTGGTAAAAGCAGTACAAGTCATGGCCTGCAGCCACTCTTCTAATCATAGTGCTAATTAGCTCAGGATGAAAGAAAGGGAGACTAAGCATTTGCAGTACTCAGTGATGACATGTCTGTCTGGCACTGAGTTGCAAAGAAGGATTGGATAGATCCCTGTTATGTTGTCAGGTTCTCCTTGCATTTTAAGTGCTTAAGAATAGCTTTGCAAAAGCCAGCAGCCTGAACAAGAAGCAGAAAATAGTCAGAAGCAAGGAGAAGAGAGGGATGTGTAAAACCCACAGCTCTGACAGTACATTGCTTAAGTTCAGGCTGCAGTGCCATGATTATACCTAACACGCTTTTGCCTACTTCTGGAGTCAAGTGCTCCAAATGGAGCAGGAGTCAGGTCATGTACTGTCATGTCATGTCTTTAATTCTTTCAGCAGAGTTAAGGAACAGGGAATGTCATCTGTCCTTGTTACTTCTCCCTCTACAGACACACAAACCATGGGGCTTTAACAAAAAGCTCTTTCAGTAGGTGGGAAGAGAGAGGTTGACTCCAACCTCTTATCCCAAGAAAGGTAGTAGGAAGGGGGCTCAAGAGCAAGAATATCTGCTTTGAAAATATGCAAAAGGCAAGGTTTTTCACAACCCAGAAGTCTCACTACATGAACAGCTGTATGCATATATTGACACAGGAGAGCTGGAGATTTTATGAGCAGACATTTTGGCACGCAGGACTTCAGTACAACAGTAGCTTAACAAGAGGGTTTCATTCCCATCAAAGTACTGAGCATGCAAACATAATCTGTGATATAAGTGATTAAAGTCCTTTAGCCCAAACCAATCGATGGGTTTGTGAGGTATTTAAACTCTGGCTTAGAGAATTGCCAAAGCGAGTGAAATCCAGTTGTTGGAAAAAGCTTGCAAGAATATTCAGAAATTCACTTGTATATGGCATGATTCAAGCTACTCTGGTGACATTTGGAAATACAGCAATCATTTCCCAGCACTGGCAAACTAACAAATTAGAAGGTACTCTGAAATTCTGCTGGGTGTTTGAAAGCATCTGACATATCATCTGAGTTTTCTTACCAACTCATCCCAATTTGTTAAAGTCAGTAAAGCAAGTGTTTTCAAATCGAGTCACAGTATCTCTTTAAAAGAAATTTCAAATAAATTCTAATCACCTACAGGCTAACCTACAGTTAATTTTCCAAATATTTTGTTAACATTTTACAGTTGCGTGTTTCTTTGATGTCTCCTTTTTATGAACTTACATCATATGAAGCTGCTAGTTTCACACTTTATAGTCACTTTTTTATGCACATAATCATGTTAACTGGTAGTTAATTTGGTTTTGATTGTTAGAATTACATTTTCAAAGACCTTTTAATCATTTTGAAAATGTTTTCCCCAGCCTATTTACAAGCCAAAGGGTTTGATCTCTGCAGTAGTAGATTTTTTTTTAATGAAATCGTTATCCTATTTAAAGGTGGTGACTTTTCCTGTCAGAATTTGTAGCACAAGAACACAAATCAGAAATAAGTTAAACATCATGCATATGGAAAAACATAACTGTATTAAAGATAAATTTGTAAACAGAAATCGAAATAGATTTTCTGACAGTAACAATGTTGTGGAATTAAAATAATATAATCCAATTGTCTACTTGCAGTTCCTTGCAAAATGCACTTACGTTAATTGTTGTTTTTTTTCAAGTAGAAAATTCAATTTTGAAGATCCACTTTCAGTTTAGAAGACCATTCGGTACTGAGCAAGAATGCAGGCAGGTGCAATTCAGGCGTCTTCCCATCTATCCCCCCTAGATAAAGGCTGATCCATTAGCATTAGATCAGTCATAACTGATCAGTAAACCTCCTCCTCCCGCCTGTCCCTTAGACAGAGGTTCTCTATTGCATCAAATAATGTATGTCTGGTTCTTTTGCAACCAGACTAGCTTGACACTACAGAAAGGACATGATGACCTGTTTTTATTTTCAATGTTAAGACAGAATTTTAACTTGGCATTTTTAAGCACAGTAACAAATATCCATAAGTATCTGCTTTTTGCTGCTCTTACTGCCTGAGTCTTCCTCTGCCCCAGCTGCCCTCCTCCAACCGTGCACAGCTGCCATGTGAGTGATGGCAGCAACTTTAATAAACAGGAGAAAGGAAAGCAGAAGCAAGCAGGCAAAGAAACATCAGCTTGCAGTCCTTCCAGGCTTGCTGCCTTGCCTTATTCCCTTTTACTTTTCTCATACCGGAGGAACCTAGTAACTAATCAAGCCTGTAGGGAAAAGAAGAGTACTGGGAAAGGAAGGTGCAATGGTCACTGAGGCCACTAAATTCTGCTTTATTTTAAAAAAATCAGAATTAATGTTGGAATGGATCATAACTCATAAATTAAGTCCCCAAATTAACTGCTTTTCTGATATCTACGGTACTGTGTGAGCCACCAAAACTGAAGCAATTATGTGCTCAAAGGAAATAAGATACAAGCTGTACCTTCAGTGCTAACTCACATTTGTTCCTACCCTCAGACTGTCAGATCAGAAGTTAAGACGCTCCTCAAATTCCCCGTAAAGTCTAGAGAATAACCCCATATCTGACCTCGACAATGTCTCCCCAGAAAAAGAATTGACTCTAAAATACAGGGCTGTCCATAGGCTGCCATTAAGCACAAGGTAGTGTCTTCACCTGGTTTCATGCATCATCAGTTAACTCATTATTTTATACAGCTTTTGAGAAATTTTTCAAATGAAAAAAAAAGTGCAGCAAAAAAGTGTAAATCCACCTCAATGTGCAGCTGTGCTAGCACTTCCTCATCACTTAAAAAGAAGCATCATTGACAGGATTTTAGAGGCAGATGCATCCTGTCCTCTCAGCCTTAGCATGTTCTGGTTAGGGCTGGCTTCTGGGCAGGCAAGCAGGGAGGAAAGAAGGGAGGAAGGGAGGGAGGCTGCTGCTGGTGGTGCTGAAAAAGCTGGGGAGATGAATAAAGACACACAAAACAAACTATACATATGATACAGGAAAAATCTAGGGTGAAAGGACACTTCTCCAACGAGGATAGGCAAAGAACTGGGTCTGATGAACTTGGAGAAGAGAAGGCTCTAGGGAGACCTGACAGCGGCCTTTGAGTATCCAACAGGAGGCTGTAAGAAAGAAGGGGACCGATTCTTAACCAGGGTTTGTTGTGACAGGATAAGAGGAAATGGTTTCAAACCAAAAGATGCGAGTTATAGGTTGGATATAAGGAAGAAGTTTTTTACAATGAGCATGGTGAGGCACTAGAATGGGCTGTCCAGAGTTGTGGTGGAAGCCCCTTCCTTGGAGACATTGAAGGTCAGGCTGAATGGGGCTCTGAGCAATCTGATCTGACTGTGTATGTCCCTGTTCATTGCAGAGAGTTGGACTATCTGACTTCTAAAGGTCCTGTCCAACTCAAACAGTTCTGATTCTACAGCATGAGAAAGCAGGCACCCTGAGATCTAGTGAGCAAATAAAATCTTTCAATATACGAAAGCAGATATACTACATAGGGGAAAAAAAAGAAAAAGGAAAATAATTTCGGAACATTGTGTTAAGTC
The DNA here is from genome assembly GCA_013399175.1 of Odontophorus gujanensis. Taxonomy (NCBI): domain Eukaryota; kingdom Metazoa; phylum Chordata; class Aves; order Galliformes; family Odontophoridae; genus Odontophorus; species Odontophorus gujanensis. Next base: position 74,554 of record VXAB01002549.1, on the reverse strand, counting down.
TTGAAATCAGGCTTTTCAGGGGAACTTGGTTTGCCATCTAATGAAGCACCTTGTTATTTCAAATGCCAAAATAAATGTTTCATTTTAAATTATGGTTTAATTCATCTATCTTTTCTTTGAAAATCCAGCCTTTTGTAGGAGTATCTGAAAATAGAAATAAAAGCCTATCAGTTAATATATTTAACCTCTACGTGTAGCTAAGTGTTCCTCTGCGTACAATAACTTGTGATCATTTATACTGAAATTTAAATATCTATTTTAACCATCAGCTAAGAGTTGTCATTAAGCTTTTTAAATTGGTAACCTTGCTACTGATATACTCACACAAGATGACCTTTTATTTGTAGGTGAGTCTGGATTCAAATCATTGAATTGTGGTTAAAAGTGTCTTTATGTTTCCAACATCTTTGCAACCCATTTAGGCTAGATTTATTTCAGAGACTATTAAAATGTTACGTTCTTTGTTTTGAGTAATTGAACTAAGTAATCAGCACAAAAACTTGTGTTACAATAGTCGCTTATTAAATTATACACAGATGTCATTCAAATCCTTGAAAGGACTGCCCTTAGGTTCAAGCCTGGATTTCAAGTAGACATTGAAAATCTATTATGAATCTTGCAGTCCTTTTCATTTCCTCTTACAGTCTAAAAATGAATTTCCAGTTTTCCACATTTCAGCAGAATGAATGTAGTCTTCTTTGGGGTGAGGACTGGGGTGGTGGAACTGAATCATGATTACAACACAAAGCATATTTCTACTTCTAATTCAAAACCAATTGCGGAACTAGACAGCATAACCTCTTGGATTTTTTTAGTTTCTTCCTTTTATTTTGTACCACTTCAGTCAGTATTACATGGCTCAATTACAACACTAAATTTACTTTCTGACAGATGCAAGCATGTCATCCTAATAGTATTGCCTATCCAAGACAGGAACTAAACTTAGCAGAGATGCCCAGTCTGTAGTAACTTTAAAGCAGAAATTAAGGAAATCAAACTCAAAGACTTCCCCTTTTTCAGCTACCAACAGTCTGTGTCAGTGAATTTGCATACAATAAAAAGCAATCCAGTGGGTACTAAAAAGAATTGCTTGCTCAGGAAGCTTCAGCACTGTGAAGAAACAGTTTTAGTAAAATCTCAAGAATCTGCAAAATGTTCTGGAAAGATTCCTACTGTGTTTTTCAAGTTCACCAGTGATCACACATGCAGATACAGGACTTCACAGATACTTCTTTTACTTTCTGAGTTCTACTTACCTTGGAGGGTTGATTTTGTGACAGAAATGATAGCCAATACCCAAACCCGCCAAACCCTTATTTAGACCAGTCATCCTAATTTACAGCAGCTTAGGTCAGTGGTAGAATCTCTGTAAAGAAGCCATACAAATGTACCTTCAGTCACTTTTATGGTAATACTAGATGGGCAAACAGACTCTAAAACGACACTCTTTTTTTCCTTTATGTCTGTCATGATGTTCTAGGTAGACCCTGAATGGCAAACAAAGTTTGGACAATCCAAAACACAAAGTATAACTTCTAATCTTGAATAATTCTGTACCAGATGCGTACTGGAGTTCTTATGGGGTGTTTCCCACCTTTGGATGTTCCTTCTAATAGCTGGAAGCAACAAGACAGCAGATGTAGTCTAATAACTTATATTAGGTCAACTGGAACATCAAATCAGCCAGCAATAGAGGAGACTTTTGAAAACCATATCAATAAGCTTTCTGCCGCCTGAAAGAACTAAGATTTAAAAGTCTTCAAGAAAGTAAAAGATCAGTTTCACCTGAAAAGAGTGAGAAATAGCAGCACTAGAACCCTTTTCTCAGATATCAGTGGCTTCCAGGCCTCTGAAATGCTACATGTAAGTCAGTGTTAGTTGCAGGAATTAAATCCATGGTGACTTCTAATGGCTGAGAAAATCAAATCATTGGAATGTATTCACTTTTTATTAAAAAGAAAAGAAAAAAAAAGAAAAAAAAAGTCTTCCACTGTGCCCTTACACTCTGGCAGAAGGTTATTTGTACCAGGTTACTAGTCCAAGACAAAAAGGAAGAAGCTCTCATGAGTCCTAGGTATTGAGACCTGAGAGTTTGCGTCTTCTTAGGTGGCAGCATCACTGCAGCCTCCCTCTGAGAGGGAGAGTCTCCCTCTGGGAGACTGAGCTTCTGCAGGAGCAAACACTTCTCAGAAGGAAGAATAAAGAGAAATATGCCTGAGACACTGAGACACAAGAGAAAGAGACACTGCCGAGCATAAGTACACCTCACTCATCCTGTAACACTATGTTTGTTCCAAGTTTAGGAAGTCAAAATGCCTACAGCAAACATTATTCAAGTAGCATATCCTCCAAGAAAGCTTTAAGATCCATTAATTGAATCACTTGTTTGTAAACCAAAGTGTATGGGTAGTATGCAAATAGGAGGTATACTTAGTGGTGGGTAAATGTCAAGATATACTCTCTTTAGGTAGATTAACTTACATTCTTTTTCACTGTAGGAAGTTAGAGAAGAATTAACAGTTACGGATACTGCATCAGGTATCCAGTCATTAAAAATTAGGGCAACATTTCCAGTTTGCAGACCCAGCATACGTTGGTGTAGCCCTATGATTTAAAAACCAGGACATAATCGTTTTCTGGATATCATCTTTAGAAACCTTTTTTTTTGTTACCCCCATTGACAGTCTATTTTTTATTTATATTTTTTTAATTTATTTTTTGCTTCTTTAGGAACAGTCTTCTACTGCCTTAAGCAATAGCTTATTCAGAGCAGAGCTGATATGCTGGCAAATAAAACCACAAGTTACTGCATATTCAAAAACAGGGTTTTGAAAGAAGAAAAATAGCATCTTTATTTATAATGCAACTTTCAATAGTGATAGAACTATGAACTTCTGTTTTTAATTGTCTGCTCTGTGTCCTATGCTGAGAGGTGTAAAAGTTACTAATCTAACCGGACAGAGCTGTCACATACATCATGAATATTTGCCATAGATGGTGGTGCCAAGTGGAGATGCTGTTATCCTTCCAACCCCTCTAGGAAATCTGTATCTGCACACAACCACTACCTTGATATTAGAAAAATCGTTTTAAGGAAGACATAACCCTAATTTACTTGGTTAGACTTTAGAGAAGGCAGTAAGGCAGAACTACACTATCCTTTCCACTTCTTGCATTTGAAGTATGCATTGAATCTGCCCAGATAATGTGGAAAGGAAGAAAACCAGATTTCTGGTATTTCCCAATTGGCACACCAGTGTAATGTTTAAACCACTCTATTCCTGAGTCTATGTATGCTGCACAGAGGGATCATAAAGCTTAATTAAGTTATGTTTATAGTTTGAGAGCTTCTCAAATGAAAGACATGGTGTAAATAGAAATTACTTCCATTAAATTAGGTATTGGGGGAAATTATCACATTGTGGACTGAAGCTTGATCCTCTGTTCTGTAAATAATGAGAATGCAGACAGCAACATCAATGAAGACTCCATTCCACGCCATACATAATACATTCATAAAGCTCAAATCAAAACAAATTCTTCTGGCACTTGTGCTGGTGCTTCATGTTGCAAACCTGAGCTGTGGACAGGATCCTCTTTTTCTAAGTGCAGTCTGTCATACTATGCGTGGTCTCTACTATGGGGGGATACATCAGTTTTCATGGGTTCTTTCTGTTTACAATTCCACCAACTGGAACTGGCAACTGCTACAAAAAGACAGTCTCCCATTGAGAGCAAAGTGCTTAGGAGCAGCAAAAGGAATAAAAGAGCTCTGAAGGAAAAAAAAAAAAATACTCTCACAAAAATGACCACAACAATTACACCAAAAAGAATGAAGAATTCAGAAACAGAAATCTCATAACTAACGGAAGGAGAATTAAGACTTTTCCACAGAGAAGTAACTTGCTAATGTTAACAATTCTAAAATTAGTTATTAGAGCCTGGCAATTTTTCTCAATTGCAAAATTTGAACTGATTTTTCATGTTTTGATGTTATTTCAAGTAAACTATGTTCAAAGATCAAGGCTATGAATTCCCAATTGTAATCACTGACTTCTCATTTGAGCTGAAGCATGTCACTTAACCTTGCTTTCTCCACCAACACAATGAGAAATAATACGATGTGCTTGCTCAGAATAACATTATGAGAATTACCTGATATTTTGCAGTGCGTTAGCAGGAGCCATCACACTTCAAGTATGAGACTACCACAGAAAGCAAAAAGGTGAGATTCTAAGTGCAAGTCTTATTAGTTATACTGTCAATGGTGTGAAAGTGCAGTGAGGATAAGCAGAGGACAATGACCACTTTGTGCTTTGTTACAGTGCTACTTCATGTATCATCACTTCCTTTATCAGAGCATATCTTATTCACAAAAGGGGGTTCCAAGCAGACATAGAAGATAACAAGCAAGAACTGAAAATGAAAAAGGAATGTCACATCATTGTTTCCTTTCACAGCTGCTAGCACCTCTCAGAATAACACTCCGCTCACTTCAGCATTACAATGTTAGGCTGGTTTTTTCTTCCTTTGTCATTCCAGACTTCATTTGTATCTTGGGCCTGAGTTATAATGCCTTGGCATATTGTCAAAGCACTAGTATGAAGAAATCATAAAGCAGTAGCTTCTCTCGTATAGTATTTTTATTTTATCATTAGACAGACTTGATGACTTCTCTGTGGTTGCTAGGCAGAGAGATGGTGTATGCATGTGTGCATGCACATGTATGTTTTTACATGTAATGATGATGCTCAGCTAAAAATACCTGTACCCTAACCAGCCACATAAAGCCTAGAAGACTCAAATGCTATTGAGAAAAAGAGAATCTATGTTCTGTGCAAGAAGGGATGGGCAACTCAGAAAGAGTACAAAGAAGTTGCCAAGACATGCAGAGAGAAAATTAGAAAGGCAAAAGCCCAGCTTAAACTCAACCTGGCCACTGGGGTAAAAGGGAACAAGAAGCTCTTTTACAAGTATATCAACAGTAAGAGGAAGGCCAAGGAGAATCTCCATTCTTTACTGGATGAGGCTGGGAACGTGACCACTGAGGATAAGGAAAAGGCTGAGGTTCTGAATGCCTTCTTTACGTCTGTCTTTAAATGTCAGAGCAGTTATCCTCAGGGTACTCCACACTCTGACCTGGAAGTCTCAGTGGGGGAGCAGAATAAACACCCCACGATTCAAGAGGAAACAGTCAGAGACGTACTACTCCACTGGACTGCCACAAGTCCATGGGGCTGGATGAAATTCACCTGAGAGTGCTGAGGGAACTGGCGGAGGTGATAAGCCATTTTCCATCATCTGTCAGTGCTCCTGATCGACTGGTGAGGTCCCAGAAGACTGGAGGCTTGCCAACCTGACTCCCATATACAAGAAGGGCTGTAAGGAGGATCCAGGGAATTACAGGCCTGTTAGCCTGACCTTAGTGCCAGGGAAGGTTATGAAGCAGTCAGTCTTGAGGGAGATCATGCGGCATACGCGGGACAATCAAGGGATCAAGCCTAGTCAGCATGGGTTCATGAAGGGCAGGTCCTGCTTGGTCCGATCTCCTTCTATGATCTAGTGACCCGTCTGGTGGATAAGGGAAAGGCTGTTGATGTAGTCTACCTAGACTTCAGCAAAGCCTTTGACACTGTCTCCCACAGTATTCTCCTGCAGAAGCTGTCAGCCTGTGGCTTGGACAGAGGTACACTCTTGTCTGGGTAAGAAGCTGGCTGGAGGGCCAGGCCCAGAGAGTGGTGGTGAATGGAATTAAATCCAGCTGGTGACCAGTCACAAGTAGTGTTCCCCAGCGGTCAGTGCTGGGGCCTGTCCTCTTTAATATCTTAATTGATGACATGGAAGAGGGCACTAAGTGCACCCTCAGTAACTTTGCAGATGACACCCAAGTTGGGAGGAAGTGTCAATCTGCCTGGTGTAGCAAGGCCCCACAGAGGGATTTGGACAGGTTGGATTGCTGGGCTGAAGCCAATGGGATGAAGTTCAACAAGACCAAGTGCCAGGTCCTGCACTTAGGCCACAACAATCCCAGTCAACACTACAGGCTTGGGGCACAGTGGCTGGAAAACTGTGTAGAGGAAATGGAACAGGGGGTATCGGTTGATGCTTGGCTGCACATGAGCCAGCAGTGTGTCGAAGTGGCCAAAAAGGACAATGGCATTCTGGCTTGTTTCAAAAATAGTGTAGCCAGCAGGAACAGGGAAGTAATTGTCCCCCTGTACTCAGCACTGGTGAAGCCGCACCTCAAATACTGTGTCCAGTTTTAGGCCCCTCACTGCAAGAAAGACATTGAAGCCCTGTAGCGTGTCCAGAGATGGGCAATGAAGATGGTGAGGGGGCTGGAGCACAGATCTTATTAGGAAGGACTGAAGGAACAGGGATTGTTCAGTCTGGAGAAGAGGAGGCGGAGAGGAGACCTCACTGCCCTCTATAACTACCTGAGGGGAGATGTAGTGAGCTAGGGGTCAGCCTCTTCACTCTTGTAATTAGTGACAGGACTAGAGGGAATGGCTTCAAGTTGCACCAGGGGAAATTCAGACTGGATTCTAGGAAATACTTCTCCAAAAGATAGGTCAGGTGCTGTAATGGGCTACCCAGGGAGGTGGTGGAGTCACCAGTCCTGGATGTATTTAAAAAACATTTAGACATTGTGCTGAGGGGTATGGTTCAGAGAGAACTATTGCTGATAGTTGGACGATTGGACTGGATGATCTTGTAGGTCTTTTCCAACCTTGGTGATTCTACGACTCTGTGAGAAAGAAAGCTAGCTGGATGCAAACTGAGGAGAGGGTGAAATAATCACCCCAAATCCTGAGAAAAACAATCTTCTTAAGCTCATATCCCACAGATGACTGCCTCTACAAAAATTTTAACTCCTAGAGCTCATGTTATATTGCTGCTCCATACTATGAAACAAGTACCACATAATTCGTATCAGTACCAAAGGTATGCATTTTGTCAAACTCTGATTCTTCTTTCCCTAGTTTCACACAGATATCTCAGTTAGTCTATATAGAACCTACAGTATTTCAGTACAGTTATCTTGGCAAATTTTAAAGAGTTTCCTCTCAAAGTGGATTTCTAAAAGATTTATCAAAACTGTGCTACCTTGAGATAAAACTGGATCAATTTCTATTTGGAATTAGACAGAAGTTTCTATATACGCGCTTGAGACAGTTACTGCTTTCCATTACTGTACATATACAGAGCAGTTCTTGGTGATAGTGCCAGTGAAAATGCATAACTGAATGAAATTTACAGATTTCTGGGACCAAAGGGGTGTTATAAAGCCTCGGGGATATGCCTCCAACTTACTCTCCCCCACAAATAAAAACACTGTAAGTGTCAAGGTTTTTATTTTTTCTTTACAGCTCATCAGCCTTGATGGATGAGTGCAGTGTAATCAATAACTTACAGAAACACTGGGAGGTGCTGTAATTACAAATATAAACACTACCAAAGTAAGCACAACTGAAGAGTTAGTTTAAACAAGGAAAGGATCCATATAGTTGAGCAGGAATTATCTTCCGATATTGTTTGATTTTTTTGTGCTCTGTCAGCTGCAACACCATTAGAGTGTTTGGAGAAGTTAAGAAAATCTTATGCTATAAACAGAAGGATTTGCATGCATTTATGAAAATAAAACACTTCCAGGGAACCAGTGCAAACTAATTGATCAAGTGCATTGTTGATATGTAGAGTTTCACATTTAATGTTATATATACATGAGGTTAACAAGCAACAGGATATGGTTCTTACGGAAATGCAATGGTCTCATCTTTTTTGAAAAAATAGAAAAAAAGAACAAAGGAATAAATAATAATCCAAACAACTAATACAAAACTATGTACACAACTGCCTTAAAGCAGCCAAAGCATGCAACAGCCAGCCAGATCATTTCCTCTCAAAGAAATCACTCTGGGGTTTTAACAAAACAAAGCAAACAGTGAATATATAATTGTGTAACACTGCTTCTAAATGAAAGAAATTGAACAGTACAACAGTGAAGTTGTTTCAACATCACCGTGGTTTGTGGGTTGTTTTTTTTTTCTTGTTTGTGACCTGTTCAACATTATCCGTGTGTGTTCATCTTATTTACTGGAGGTGTATATTGTAAGGAACAAAGTGTTTCTAGAAGGGAAGGAGATAACTGCATTTTCAAAGAAAAATGGTAAAGACAGTTATATAAGTTTCATGTAAGATTTGCAAATAGTGGTGAAAGAAGGAATAGATTCTTTTTTTTTTTTTATATACTCAGAAGTCACACTGAAGACCACTAATGATTTTCAAGTATTTCCAGTATTTCAGTCGTTGCTATAAAAAGGAAAGAAATGGACTTCGAAAGTAGAGAACTCAATTTGAAGACCTGAAGCGAAGGAAATGCGAGTTAGACATTAGAAAAAAAAAGCAGCTTTCCAAGAGCAAGGATAATGATGGGCTATAAAGATTATATAAGCAGAAATTTATTTCCACTGAAAGTTTTTTAAAAATGTTTTTAAAATATTTATTAGGAAGAGTTTATATACAGGTGAATCTTTTTATCAGCAGATAGTTTTCTTGACTTAGTGATCTACTGTTTTCTTTCAACGAAAGCTAAGAGGATTTGAAAATACAAGAGACAGAAAGAGAGAAAGTAATTTTAGTCTAATAGAAATTCACATATTGCTCTGACCTCCTGACTTCAGGGATGCCATATTCATGTTGCGTGACCTCAACAGTCACTAAGTCACGGTTCCCTTTGGGTAGAAGTTTATCTAGAAAAAAAATAAGGCTGTATGCTCAACCACTGGTGCCATAATAGTGAATAGAGGTTTAATGTAGGATTTGAGACATTCACATTCTGTTGCTGACTGCCTGATGACCTAAAAGTCGATTCTGACCATGACACTGTACTTGACTCTTTCTCACTTTCACAGTCCATAAAATATTATTTATTTTCTTGTTTATATGTTTTCAAATCCATTGATGCAAATCCCAGGTCAGAGCTACATATTATTAGTAGCAGCATTATATTTTTATTGCTCTTTTATTGAAATTACTAACATTATTTTAACATCTTAGCTGAAATAACATTTAAATCAGTTTAATCAAAACACCTTTAAAACTGCACACCTATTCTGAAGTTTTTCATTTGTTCTGGTTCAAAAATGAGCCAATGAGAAAATACATACATATATAGCTGACAGTTGAAGGGTTTTATGTCTTAAGTAAGCCTTAGAAAATTTAACTTCCCCTTTCATTCACATTGGTCTCGAAATTAGAATATATCTAACAACTCTAAGAAAAAGGGAAGGTATACATACGACATTTAAGGATGGAACTAAAATTTGGAATTTATATCAAAAAATATTTTTGGAAAATCTCTACCTTCTGGACACTCACTCAACAAGACTACCACTACCTGTAAAATAACAAGTGCTGGGGACTGACAGTCAACCACTAGTTAAATTACACAAACACTCCCTGGCCATCTAGGCCTTTCCCAGTTTTCTCTTAGAGAAGCTCTAGGAGTCCTCCACTGGCAATTTGCCTGCATTCACCTTCTATAGTCAACTAGCAGATTTTAATAATATGGACATAGGTCACTCCATGACAGCTGACCTCACTGGCATGAACATTCCCAGGCACATTTAATTTCCTAAAGCAAATCTTGCCAAGCCACTCTCATATTAAATAAATTTATTTTTATTCTGGCTTGAGCCAAAAAGAAAGTAAATGGTTTATTTTAATAAAAATTTGCTGCACCTAATCGGCTGCAATTGCACTTCGTAATCTATTGGCTCTGTCCTTTAACAAAATGATACTTTGATGTGCTATGACTTTGGAACCCATTGCATTACTTCTAAATAAGTTTCTCACATGCTTTATCTACACACAGCCTTAGAATCTTCTCTTAAAGAAATCTAATCATGTGACACACTTTATGAGACCTAGAACTTTTAAATATCCATTTCTACAATATTTTTCACCTATGTAGCAAAATGTATCTGGCTTCTCTTCAGTGTCTGCCTTCCAGCAGTACAAGGAAACAGGAAATAAAAAGTCCAAATTGCTCTTGTTTCAAGGTGTCTCCCATTTAATGTTCATAAATTCAACCACTTACCTTGATGAAAAGTTGACTACACATGGCCTAGCCTAGTGGCCAATCTGCTTTATTATGCTACTACCACATCTCACCATTAGGGAAAACTAGACTGACAATAAAGCTGTGTTGGCTACTTAATCTCAGGAGTACTCATCTGCACCACAAGGTGACCTTTAGAAAAAACTTCTCCTTCCATGGTAGTGAAATGTAAATAGACTTAGAAGTCCATGAATGGTGGTCTTCATGAACTGAAGATGTATCAGTTTGCATATCATTCAAATGACAAGTATACAATTTAATAAGTAATATATTATTAATATGTATTTACTTCCTCTGCTGTATTCAGTTTTATAGCTAGATGCATAATTAATGTAGTATTTTAATCATGTTATAATAACGAAAGTCTCACAAAGGCAATACAGAACGTGGTTTCATACAGTCAGTGATGTCTAGTGGGAAGCATTTCCATGTCAACTATAAATAAATAATTAGAAAGATAAAATGCATGTCACTGGCATTATTAAGGCAAAAGGTCTTTCTATAGGTTTGTTAAACATCAACAGGAGACACAATAATGTTTTGTTTCTGTTGTATCTTTTAAAATAACCTACTTGAAAGAGAATAGATTGAAAAACTCAGCCACTGAATTACTGACCTGGCCTTCTTATAAGGTTAGATGTGCCTCAGTGGTTTATTTCTCATAAACTGCTCACCCAGCAATGGGGAACACAATCTGACAAGGAAAATGGTGGGCAGTGAGAAATAAGGGGTGGGAGGGCAGGAAATATTGATTTCTCTAAATGGGAAATGCAAGTCTGTGTGCACTCTAACAACAAAACACACAGCTGAAAAGGAAAAAGCACTAGCCCTAGGACTGGCAGTTCACTTGTGATAAATAAGTGCACATGATTTGGCATCTATCTGTGAAGACTGTCATGGTTATCCCTCGTAGGTGGACACTTTTGTGAAGAACAGCACCAAAGTTTAGTTATGTGATCCTAAAGTGAAATGCCGCACAGCTTTCAAATATTGCTTCTATTTGCTGACAGTTAATACTTATATAAATGCTGTAAGATAATAGTGATCTTCTTACATAAATAAATCTACTTAGCATCATCTATGCAACTACTGTATCATAAGAAACCTATCTACTGGCTACAGAAGATTTTATTTTTCAAATCTTTTTCATTGGTAGGCATTTATTGAAAAAAGGAAAAAAAAGTTTGCTACAGTCCTAAAACACTGAAGTGTAAAAACAGCGTTACTTTTGTCCTTCATAGATGTGATAACTCTTACAATGAGAAAATATTCTGTTTACTTACCATGTGAGACATAAAAGCTTTTGTTTCTTACTCTATCATCATTATGGCTGCTCCTCTATTTACTTATGTGCTATAATAAGCATAACAATATATGACTGAAGAATGGAAATGTAACCAACTACCCTGAAGGTGGAAACTGACACAGTTCTGCTTACTTTCATGAACTTTTAGAAGTGATGCCAGAAAACAAACAAACAAACAAACAAACAAGACTGTAAATGTATTAATTGGAAGCCACTGGAGTCAGTGAGATATGTAAGCCAAAAACAACAACCAAAATCTGATTATTAAACAAAATTGGTGATTCTAGTGAACAGAAATACCAGTATTTATGTCCACGATGCAGCCTTATCAATGCTGAAAATTTTGGAGAATTCCTGTGTTAATGACAGAGAGGAAACTTGTATTGACCATAGAGTATTAACATACGGGTTGGTTTATTTGGCAGTTTTATATATTTCTTTACATAGAGTCGATATTTATTGGGACAATAAAATGACAGCTAAGTAGCCAAGCTGAATCCCTCCAAAAATTAATAAAGCATGAGGAAGCACCATAGACATAAAGAAAATGATTCTTTTGGGAACCGTTTGCATGGAGTAACAGGATATGCAACAACATTCACATAGTTCAGCTTCCTATATCCTTTCACCAAAGGCTGTGCCACAAAAACATTTGTGCTTGCTTCAGCTGTAATCATCAAGTTTGAGCTCAGGCATCCAGTTTGAGTGGGCTGGCATGCAGTGCTTCATACTATATTGCTTTTTTTTTTGTTGTTTTTTTTTCTGTTCTCTGTGATTTTCCATTGTGTCCATCACAGGGTCTGATTCCAAAGATTTACTTTTGTGAAAAACTGGTATCACTTGAAACTGCCAGCTTTTGGGAAGGTTGTGATGAATCAACTGAAGCTATGAAGTTAATGTAGAGAAATTAAATCACATGTAAGTCTGTGCAGATATTAAAAATGCCTTTTTATTTTTTTTTTTAGTTTAATCTTCTCTTAAGCACTCTACTTCTCAATACGAGTTTCCATACAAGGGCTTAATGGTCCTTAATTTAGCTGCATTAACTTCATACTTTTAGCTCTCCCACATGGACTTGCCATAAGATATCTAACTACTGCATTTGCTTGGTGATTGCATAGTTAGGAAAATACAAGGCGTAAGTGGTGCCATTTATAACAGCATTTCTTTGAACCTCTAAACTATTAATGCAGAACTATTAATGCAAAACTATGGATGCTTCAAAACTTCACTTAAAATTTGTACATCTTTTTAAACAGCCCTCTTCAGCAGATCTCAAAACACTGTGTAAAATATGCAAATACTGTTGTTCAGATTCTTTCAATATAGAGAAGCAACAGAATTCCGGGTGAAACTCATAATGGAATTTAGCATCATTCAGATGCTCCCAAATCTGTCACTTCCTGGGCAGACGTTCTGAAAGAAAGACGACACCACTTTATATTCTGAACGTGTTTAGAATGTAAGTGGCTGTGGTCAAGACTACTTGCTGCTAAACTCTCTGCTGTCATTGTGTGTGAAGCTCTCTCACAGAGCACCTAGCTAAACCAGATCCCCATGCGATTTAGGCATAGGGACACTCATGTCTTAAATCTAAATAAGAGCAAGTTGGACCGCTCTTTTAAGATATCAGTGCTTCTTGGAAAATCCTAAAAAAGAACTTTTGTCTCATTAATGAATTTGAGAAATGAAAACCTAGACTGCCAACTGTCTAATTAACATGAAAATCATGAAGTATGCTAACAACTGTGGGTGAAATGAGCTAGAAGTTGATAGTGGCACAGAAATGTTCTCTGGGCTTACTTAAAACAGTACTGGTTGGAAGAACACTGTATTCTGGCAAAACTAAAGATCTCTTAGATTGTCTTTTGGGAAAAAGAGAAGAAAAGGACTTCAGTTCTATAAACCAATGGGACAATGTCCATTTTATTACAAAAGAAGTTATAACTAACAAGTAGAACTGGTAGTGTCACCTGGGATTTTTAATCCCATGGGATGGCTGATATGGGATCAGTAAGACACATAGAAATGAGATATGAAAGTATTTAGGTGATTTTTTTGTTTGTTTTTTTTCTTTTTTTTTTTTAAAGAAAGAAAAAGAATAAAAGAATAAGAAAAAATGGGGCTTATGGCAGTAAAAACATTGAAGGAAATGTGAATATCGAATATAAATATTTGTGAATTAAAAAAAGAAAAAAAAGAAAAAAAAAGAGAAACTGTTTTAGATATGCAGAGGAAAGCAAAAAGAACAGAGATTACTGTAAGGTTATGGTCCCAGGAGGCAGGAGGGGTAGTGAAGTTGTAAATGGAAACAGAAGGGAGGCAGAGAAGAGGGACTGAGGGAAGAGATAAGAAATGGTTTATATTACAACAAGTCTAAATGTCATGCACTCCTTTTCCCCCCTTTCAGCTTAACAAGTGTTCTGAACCACAAGAAACATGGATGGTATCAGGATGGTAAGGTCTTCCCAGGGGACTACTGTCACAGCAGGATTATTTCTTTTTACCTCCCCAACACTGACAAGTGCACTTTTATAAACAACATTTTGCTCTTAGATCACCTATTTTATGCCTTAATAATTCAGAGATTTCAGAAAATATTTAACAGAGGAATATCTAACATAGATACTAAACAAAAGAGAAAATGAAGAAGCATTTCCAGCTACAGTTTTACAGATGTGATGTAAATGGATACATCACTTTCAGTGTTTTGAATGACTGTAAGAATAATAAACATATGTACTTAAACAGAGAACAAATATTGCCTTTTTTTCTCTTCATATTTGCACCTGAACTCAGTGTTCAGATGTACTCAAAGGAAGTCTAAGCTGCCCTTCACTCAAGGGGCATTTTCCCACTTCTCCTCTCCTGTAGGTTTATCTGACTCACCCAGAAGAAAATTTAGTTTGTTCATCCAGAATAAAATAACTTGCTTGGTTTTGATAAGGTTTGTTTTCTATGAAGACGGTAAGTAGCAACAGCTCACAGAGGTGTGACAGCAAAAGATGGGGGCTTGTAAGTGGCCCTGAGCTATCCCATCAGCGCTGGTTTTGTTGGTTAAACTGCCATAAAGAGTCCTTTTCTAAAAGGTTCAAGTGTTAAGTTTGCAATTCATCATTTGCACAGTTTAACTTTGTTTTTCCCTGTTAGATTTTTTTTCACTTGCCCCAGAGGGAATGCATATGTGTGGAGATGTACATTTATGCACCAGTGATAGTTTCATATAAGAAAATTTATTTCATATAAGAATAAAATGGGAAGGATATTATCAGGTAGTTCTCAAAATCATTCTCTTGTTCCATTCCATTATTATTTTGTTTTCCCTTCCTCTTCCTTCAAAACCCAACAGCACAATCAGTATGTAAAGTTAGTGCTTTTTCAATGTGTGTTTCTGTGACACTTCTCATTACAGTGATTGGAAATTTGCTGTCTACTGACGCTTGTTACTAAGCAAGCAAAGAGAAACAAAACCAGCTTTTAAACGGTAACACATAAAAATCAACACATAAAATCAACAGAACAATACTGCTAAATTTTGAAAATGAAATCACCTACATCATAAATTGTTGTTTACTTTATATGCAGAACTATCAGTCTTTCTCTTAAGTATGATTAACTTGTTTCTGCATTGTTTTTTCAGCTCACAGTGGTTCTGATATCATTCTCAATACACTGGGTTCTAGTTGAGTTGAGGATTTAAATTTATTGATTTTAGTAAGGGGACATAATTTTACTCTGCTAAAAATATTTTAGCCCCAAAGTATGATGGTTCCTAAGTCTCTTATTAAAAAAATATTTCCATTGCAACTGAAAGGTTAGTATTAGAAACATGAGACGTCTTGCACAACTGGCAGAGAAAAGCTAAGATGGGAAGAAGAATTCACCTATGCTCCAAAAGGGTCAATAAAATCACCAGTACAAAAGTTGCTGTCATCATTTGCAGTGTATGTCTCTCTTGCCCATGAGGGACATTATTTTTAAACACTAAGAAGGTCATTCTTGGAAGAGATGTTTTCAAAATTCATTTTGACCATGCCTTTATGTTCCTCCAAGCTTCCATATTAATTCAGGTACAGAACAGCTATAGGAAAAACGGGTGTTATTTTTCTTCAAGAATCTCTTCGGCCTTATGCATGCTCACATAATCTGTCACTCTGAACTATGGTACAAAACTCCACTCTAAAATTTTGAAAGAAATGCTTACCTTTTACAAAACACTCTGTCAAAGAACCATATAAATCCTTTAGTGGCTATCCAGGATTATTAACAGTGTGTATTCAAACAGGAATCTCAGTATAAGGAACAGGAATCCCGCATAAGCACTGAGTACTCAATGTCCCTCACTGCAAGAAAGACACTGAGACCCTGGAGCATGTCCAGAGAAGGGCAATGAAGCCGGTGAGAGATCCAGAGCACAGGTCTTATGAGGAACAGCTGAAGGAGCTGGGATTGTTCAGTCTGGAGAAGAGGAGGCTGAGAGGAGACCTTATTGCTCTCTATAACTGCCTGAGGGGAGGTGTAGTGAGCTGGGGATTGGCCTTTTCTCTTGTGTAACTAGTGATAGAACATAGGACTAGAGGGAATTGCCTCAAGTTACACCAGGGAAGATTCAGGCTGGATGTTAGAAAATATTACTTCTCCACAAGAGTGCTCAGGTGCTGGAATGGGCTACCCAGGGAGGTGGTGGAGTCACTGACCCTGGAGGTGTTTAATGAATGTTTAGACATTGTGTCAAGGAACATGGTTTGGAGACACTGGTGATAGGTGGATGTTTGGACCAGATTATTTTGTTGGTCTTTTCCAGCCTTGGTGATACTTAGATTCTATAAAGAATCTATCATGTTCTAAATAGATGACAGATATGATAGCCAGCAATGTTCCATCTTTTATAAGCCTGAAGAAAATTATTCTTTCCAATCATTCCTTCTCTTGTGAAGACATGTACACTCAACAAAAGTTATCCAGAAAACTGAAGATTAGGCCATTCCTGCAGATTCAAGGAACCATTAGAAGATATCCCTTCCCTCATGTCATAAACTCCTACTTGTTACGCAGCTTATTTGCCTGCATTCTCTCTCTCTATTAAGAGAAGACTTAAGAATTTAGAGTGATTTAATACATTTTACAAGACTTTGTATTTGAAATTCAGTTAATGTCTACACCTGTATTAGCATCTGGGAAAGGATGAGACAGACAGATTTCTTCCAGAGACCTTTCCTACACAGAAACATGCAGAAAATTATTCTACATTTAATTTTTAAAGTAGATTATTTAAACTACATTAAATCTCTGGTAGTCGTAATTCATTTGGAAGGGAGTTAAGTTAAACCAAATCAAAGCAATTTTTATTCTGAATGAACATCTATACAGGGACTTAATTAGGTTTAACTAATCCACTTTAAATTCGTTTTTACAGATTAATTTTTCTGAAAGTCTCCATATAAATAAGCTCTTAGAAAGCTAAATTTAGTTTCAGTAAATTATTAACAAAAATTTATTCTGTTTCAAACACAGGTTGTGTTTTGGCATGTATTTTCTTGTTAAACTTCGACTACCAGAATATATTTCAGAAAAAACTTGGCACTAATCCACTTAAATGTCATGAGTAACCTGACGGCCTTTCTGGTGTTTTTTTTTTTTCCGTTAAATGAAATGATTTTTTTTTTTCTAAAGGGCTAGTTATTAACAACAATATTTTAGAGGCACTGTCATATCAAATGGGATGCATATGTTTTTGTAGGTGATTTTAAAACATTCATTTATTATATTACTTTTTTTTATATATTGTAAAATACTATTTAGACAGTATAAAAGATAAATTCACAGTTAGTACTGCTTCTCCAAGGCCTTACTCAAGTTTATCTTTACCATGTGGATGTAGCAAAATAAGGCCTAAACAAACAAACAAACAAACAAAACTCGCAGATTTTAAATATGGTTATTTACCAGTGGAGACATTTTAAATGTAAAAACTTAATTTCAATTAACATAATTTAATTTAAACTGAGCATGTTAATATTTGGAGAAATCCATTCAGGCATCATCATGTAATGTCTGTTTGATAAAACAGCCTTCCATCAATTTTATTAGTAATAGGAAAGGACACTGTATTTTGCTGAGAAATGAAACCAAGGAATGGGGAGTGGTTTAAAAAGTCTCAAAAGGACACAATGACCTCAATTGTGGGGGGAATAGAATACAGTAATGAGTATTAGGAAATGTGCTACTGTCCTCTCTTCTGCCTTAGCTATCATAGTTTAGTTTGGAGCAGTTCATTTCCCTTCTTCCTTGTTATGTACCTCACTTTCCCGATAAACTGACTGGGGGTAAAAATATTGAACTCCTCTGCAAAGTAATCTCAGATCTATGGTTGAAGAACATTAAGACAAGAAGAATACTGGATTAGGGTTACTACTGTTATTAATGAGAATGAAGCATTGACACAGTGTAATGAACAGATATTAGATGTGTTCAAACAAAACAGAAAATAAAGTAGTATACTGTGATAGAAAGAGCAATCTGATATATCTACCATAGGAACCTAAAATCATAAAACTTGATATCTATCTTAAAAGTGATGAACCTAATATTTTTCCTGGATTTCAACAAAATGCATTACAGAAGAACTTACAATGGAAATGGGTGGGGTAGGGTAGGGAATTATGTCCAGGTCGCATGAATTGCTGATAAACATATTAATACTACAGCATTCACCTTCAACTCACTGCTTGAAAACTGATGAAATATTATAAACATAAAGGTCATTGCAGCCAAGAAATGAGGTGGATTCCCAAGATGGAGTCAATAAACACAGAGAACCCTCAGTAGTAAAATAAAGAGCTGTAACATAAAAGTTCTCTCAAAATAATTGTCTTTGTCGCTGAGCTAGCTTTAGTCAAACAAAACCACAGGCAGAATTATGTGTATGGTATAAATGCTAGTACACTTAATTACATCAGCTTCAGTGAAGAGGGAGTTTGGCACTGTCCATCCTTCACCACCTCAAAACAGCTTTCAGAAAGGGAAAATAAAATAATTAATCTAAAACCAATGGTCAAATTTGAGTGAAGCAGTTAATAGTAGTAAAATGTTTGTTAGCACTTTGCTTAGTGTTATGATGTTTTCTAACGTCAAAGTCATAGGAAGATCTTACCTTTCTGTCTTTGTTTTTGTTCTTTTTTAACCTAAGATATGTCTCCTTCCCTTGATAACAGTGGATTTTTTGAGCTACTTCCTCAGAGCTGCTAAAAGATGCTCTCATACTATTTTTCTCCACATTATTTTCTCTGCCTGTTTTTGGTAAGAGGCACCAACATACTCACATTAATACCTTACTGTGAAACACAGATTCTCAGGGAAGAGAGGAAAGGCTATCAGCACTGTAGTCCCTGCTCTATCAGCCTTCATTATTACCTTTCACATTATTTGTTGGCTGGAGAATGTGTGTGTCATAGGATGCAGAGGGATAGGGGAAGAAAACACAAAGTTCTCATTCCACTCCACATATACAGCAAAGCTAATTTCCCACAGTGTGAGTGGGATAAAGTAGATGATAAAGTAGAAGCACGATTTAGCCTGGTTTACCCTCTGTCTTACCTCTGCAAATGGTTAATATCTGTTAATACCTATCTGAAGCTGACTTAGGGATGAGCTGTAGCAACACTGCAAATACTAACATATAGCCACAATATCTTCCTAACAGAAGAATATTCTGTTGTTTTCTCTAGTTCTTTTACCCTCTAGTATTTAAGAACAGCCCACTCCGTTTTCTAAGCATGAGTGTCACACTTCTCTGTCTGATCTATGACCTGTGTATGTTTAAAAAAAATATATGCCAGTCTTGTCCTTTTTTACCATCACTCAAAAGTGATTTTATTTAATTCTTTTAACATTTTTTCCCTTAAGCAGGAATCATGTTGAAGTTATCTGACACAATCCATAGCATGTCACACAAAGCAGAGGGAAAAGCATGACAGAACCTGTGGAGAAAACAACAGGTCTAAGTGGAACACTATATAAGGGACTGACACTACAAACTGGATAACATTCATGTTCACTAGTTGCAAACAGAGAGGGAGTGAGGTGACTGTGAGGATAATAAGTTAAAATACACTTGCACCCCTTACCCAGCTTCTTCTAAGTCTAAAGGCTAAAAGCAAGTTTGATATGCTGTTCTACTGTCTGTGTACACCCTCAGGTAGTAGAGGAACCAATTAAAAATAATAATGGGTCCCACTTCTCCATGACATTGTACCACATTTATTACATACCTCAGGAGTATCAAGCATACTCTTGCAGGGAATTCAAAATCACTAAGATGTGTTTTTAAAAAATGCAGTAGCCACAACATTTTAAAAAGCTTCTCTTCATTCTTCTCAAAGTGGTGTTGTTGCACTATAATGATTTATCAGATTATCTCTATATCATGAAATATTTATTTTCATCATAAACCATATCCCTATGAAAATATCTGTATGAAAATAACTAGTATCCTATTACACTTTGTTCATAAACTTCCTTGCCTTTATAAACAATCCCCATGGAATCTGATGTAAGTTTAGGAGTTGGACATGACTCTGTGATAAGGATTTAAATAGAGCTGTGAAAACTGATACAAATTGTCTTCCCTTTAAAATTTTCAATGATCTTCTGCAGTGAGAAATTAAATGCTGAAATAGATGCAAATAACAATTCTTATTAATGCTAATGAGAGAGTAATAAATCACAGTTCTATTCAGAGTTCTGTTTGCAGTAGTGTATAAATACCTTGAATTGTGCTTCATAACCTTTATAGGAACTCAGCACGTTTTATTTCCAGATTACAACAGGAAAACAGGCACAGCAAGATTTGTTTGAGGAGTTTAACATGCAGGTTACATTTCAGGAAGGTGTTATTGCAAATAATAAAATTAATAATGAGCAAAAAATTTAACACATCCTAACAACTTTCTTGATTCAGGCCTAGATGCCTCTCAGTGACAGAGCTCTAACACAAAACTTTTTCTGTCGGACTCCTCTTCATAGTCATTTGTGCACTGAAGGTAAAGAGTTGGCTAAATGTCTGCATATTCTAAGCAGATATATTGTTCAGCATGCAGTAAAAAGCATGAAAGGATAAAGCATGGCTTATAAAGTAAGCACTGTAGATTCTTCTTGGTTTTGGATTCTTGGTAATTCAGATTTCTTCCAAAATCATGTTCTCTCTCTGTTCTACATTCAACTCCCTATTCTTTCTGTTTTCTTTCAATCTCTTTAAAAGCTGCTAACATCAGCTGCTTCTTTGTGGATTTTTCTTTTTGCTTCGTTGCCTACAAATTGCTCTAAGCTCTTCATTCCCTATGAACCTGTTCAGCTGAAGCAGAACAGCTGTACAACAGGCTGTTCCTAGAACACCTCTGGAAAATGTATAGGAAAATGATAACAAGCCATACAGACTGAAGGTTGGTGATTTTATTTTTTTATTTTTATTTTTTAAGCTTCTGAATATTTGAAAGGGAATATATATTTATATGTTTTTAAACCTACAGGTATCTAAGTAAATGTATGGTTGGGAAAGATAAATAATCATTAAAATACTGTGTACATTTCTCCAGAGAGTAAAAAGTCTAAATTCCTTAGCCTCTGATTTACATCCCCCAGGGTGTCAGAGAATGTCTAGCCATGTCAGCTGGAGTGGAAAAACACTGCATGTCAGCACAAGAATGCCTGATTGCTATATAACAAATGTCTTTTTAGTTCTTCACCTCCTTAACCCTCCTCCAAAAGGAAAAACTGTTCACTCCACTGACTCTCATTCTTATACTTTTTACTTAAGTTTGAAAGATAATTAACTCCAGTAGCCATTCTATTTTGAATGATAAATATATTTGCAGAAAAAAAAAAAAAAAGCACGGTTGTTTTTGTTTTTTTCTGACTTCAGAATCAGTAATCAAAACCACTAGGATGACAAACTGGGATAAAAGTTCCTGGGATAAATAAAAGATAGAATTTTGCAAGATAGATAGAAAGGTAGGAGAGAGAATAATTTTGAGTTTTGTTTGAAATTCTCCTAAAGAATATTTCCAGCTGAAGAAAATCGACCCCGAGTTTCTGATCAAAAGCTCGAAGAAGACAGAAGGGCTGCTACTGACTTCTAAGTGTCATGTTTAAAGGATCTGGTTTAATTCAAGAGTGAACTTCAGTTTCTTTTGCCACAGACTTGTTAGTTCAAACATACGTGGTCAAGACAAATAATCATTTCTAATTCTGATGCTATCGCCATGCATGAGCAGATTGCACAAATCACCAATGACTATAGTGGGGGTCTTAGCTTTAGATGGGGAGAGGTACCTTTTGCTAGATGTATAAATATTTGCTAAAATATCTCCTTACTGGGAGATTTTGTTTCAGAAGAATTCTGATAGTCTTACAACTTTTGGTAGAAAGGAAACTTCCTTTTGTTTTTTCCTAATCATTTCTGACTTTCACAGAAGGAAGAAAAAACAAGTGGGTAAGTAAGATCAGTAGCTGACTACAAATGTTACAAACATTATTTGATTCTTATCCTTTTGTACGATCATAATACAAGGAAGGTTGAGGTCTTTATTTCCTCTTCTTCTTTTTCTCTGTTTGTTTGTCTGGATTTGAGGCAGAGGTCCCTGGCTGGCCTCTCCAATCTGCCAAAGATGTGGGAAATGGAGGCAGCCAGTCATCCTTCCCATTGCGACTATTTACCCTTCATCTTGACAACAAAATACCTCCAAGAGAGCAGAGCTGAGATAATCATGGGACAAAAAATATCCCTATGGCTCTGAAGGGAAGGGAAAGAGATGAAGTGTTCTTTACACTATGGGTAGATAAAAGAATATTTGAATATCCCAGATTAACTGGTAACTTAGTGCTGCAGACTTCATGGCTTAGTGCTTCAGACTTCAGCCATGCTCTGGCTGAAGAATAAAAAAAAAAAACAAACAAAGAGCTCCATGAATCCAAATTGATTCTTCTCTGAAATGCTTAAAGATGTTGGGAAACTTGAGGAAACATAAAAGACTCAAATAGCATTAAGAGTTTTGAATGGTATAGCTCATCAGTGCTGGAATGCTGGAAAATACAGCTTTTCTAGACCTGATGTCATTCAGCGTACACACACAGGACATCACACTACAATCTGAAAATCAAATAAAAGCCTAGAGCAAAGTCTGATAAAACACAAAATAATAACTATGGGATGGCTCATTAACTTCCAAAGTTCCTAAGAGGTTGAAGATCTCTGAAATGTCTGTACCTCTGTAGTGCCTGCAAGCTTGATATGAGATTTAATGAGTCCTCTGTATCAACAGAGAATGAAAGAAATGTTCTCTTGTTTCCAATTCAGCTGTCTTTTCATCTCCATAAAAATACAGTCATGCTAGAGATCTAACTGCAATTCCTTTTTCATCACCATTTAACTAATATGGATTAGAAGACCAGCATCTTAACAGTTAAAAATAAATGTTTTTATGTAGCATATAAAAAACCTGTAGATTTTATTTATTCTATAATCCATTTTTATTACTATTTGTCTCCTAGAAAAATAAAATCAATAAGAGGAAGGATTTCTCAATATAACTAGCAGGTCTTACTACTTCACCATTCAAAGTATTCCAGTTTACCTTGCTAAATTCTGTCCCATCACAATAACACCTTCTCATGATGATGACTTATGCACTAATAATTCCATACTTACTATGTCCAATACCTACTGTAATTGCACATACAGTCTGGTTTATTTTATTTCTTACTCAGAATTACCTTGGAAAGTTGCAGTATTGAAAAAAGACTGCAAAAATGTAAAAGCCTCCTGAAGCAGGCAAGAGAACAAATTGTGTGAAGTTAAAAATTGTCAACTGTAAAACAACTTCAGTGGATATATGCATCAAGTGATCAGAATCTGGGAGTATAGGTGGAGTAAGACTAAATCTTTTCAGTCTTTTAAAAAATTCTGAACAAATGGTTATGGACCAGGTACTATGGCATAAATGGGTTCCTCCTGATTTCTATACTCCATCTAAACTACTAAACATGGCCAAAGAACAGTGAGGCTTATTTCATCCTCCGTGTAGTAATTAGGCCATAAAAACTTGTTCAGACTGCATTATCAAGAAAAAAATACTGTATAAAACCAATTGTTGTTTTGTTTGATTGTTTGTGTGCTTTCCTTTTGTTTAAACTGCAATTATTATGATCTTTTTCTTAAGGTAGAAAAACTCAAAATTTTAGGCCACCCAAAATTAATTGTGCATAGAAAATTATTATTGCTACTAGTGATGATACCTAGTGATAAGTTTTATATAATGAACAGATACAGTAAAACGGGAAAAAAAATGTTGTGGAAGGAAACAGGTTACAATTAATGTGTACCTGAATCAGAGAACAATGTTTACACACATGCTGTGCTATATGCTGAATAGTTACTTACCCCTTGAAAACCTTAGGTTTTATTTTGATTGCCAAGTAATTTATTTTGATTGCCAATGCACACTGTCTGCAGCAGGTTCCAGCATTAGCTAAACTTTACTTGGTATTTGCACAATCCTGCAATTTAATCAGCAGATGAATGGGAAAGAGTTTTACTGGTAATGAAACACAACCTAACAAAGACAAGAAGCAAGGTTTAAGAAACCTGGAGCATTTGTGAAATGATTTCTCATCCCATACCACCCCAAAGACAAATAACAAAATCGGAGACGTTGCGTAGGTAGAGCAGCCTGCTTCCAGTACCAAAAGACCAGTGGGACTGTTGTTTCCACATATCTCTTAGATACAGTGGATATGTTAGAAGTTTTGCTTGAAGACGGTAAAAGACTGTTAGGATTATGCCTACAATATAGAAATGAATGCAATATGTTTTCTGAAATACAAAGACACGAAGTGAAATAATTTTGTTGTTTGGTTGTTTTTTGGTACCACTTAATGGTCTTTTTTCCTTTTCCTGTATTATGCAAATATTTTAAACTATTCAAAATGGTATTTGGTAAACAGATTGATGAAAGCTACAGCATATACGCTCCAGCATACATTCTCTCCTCTTTCAGTATTAGCTCATTGAGACCAATTGCATCTTTGTGATATGTGGAATTGTGACAAACTAGTATCATCCACGCTCAGAATTTCCTGTATGATGCTAACAAACAGAATAGATGTTAGGTGCTCAAGGTTGTAAGTGCATTGCACTCATTTTGCTTGCTGTTCTGCTTACAGCAAGCTAGCACCTGACATATCTAACCAAGCAACAGTAAGAAGTGCATAGAGTTCAAAAATAAATAACAACAAAAATCATAGAATCATAGAATCACATAATCACAAACTTATGTGGGTTGAAAAGGATCTCAAAGATCATTGAGTTTCAACCCCCCCTGCTGTGAGCAGGGTTGCCAGCCACTAGACCAGGCTACCCAGAGCCACATCCAGCTTTGTCTTGAATACCTCCAGGGATGGAACATCCACAACCTCTCTGGGCAGCCTGTTCCAGTGTGTCACCACCCTCTGAGTGAAAAAGACTCACTCTGGTGGCAATAAAAAATTACATAATGCTATCTGCATAGAGATGAATTAAAAAGATTTATCCCTTCTGAAGTCTAAATTACTGTCAGTGTAAAATGCAATTTTATGTTTTTGATTCCTAAGAAAATATTGTAGCTGCATTTTAGGCTGTTAAAATCTCACAAATAATTTAGACATTTTTGGCATGAAATTTAGTTATCGCAGCTTCAGTAAATTGCCTGTAAGTGCTTATGGTGCATTAGCAGCCCTGGCATCACTGACAACCTGTATTATAACAAAGGGCGAGTTTTAATTCCAAGTTGTCTAGTTACAAGAAAACATCCTGAAATCTCCAAAGACCTGATAGCAGAGTATTTTAAATGAGTAACTGATGCTCTGTGTCCTGAAAGATTGAGCTTTCAAGCACACTATTCCACGGTCATATTCCTCATATTTACACCAAAAGATCCATCTCCTCTATAACTGAGTCCCCTTCTATGTTCCCCAGGGCAGATTTAATACATACTACATCAGCATTGTAAATCCCAGTTTTTCCTGATCAGGAAGCTCTGCTTCCAGTGACTAACAGTAAATATGAATAGCTACCATCTAGGTATTCACATTCAATGCTCTTGTCCCATCTGACAAAAATAAAAAAAATAAAAAAAAGGCATCTGGGAGAATATTCTTCTAGTTGTCAATTTTAGCAATGCTTCACTATATTGGCAGTCTACAAATTGGACTGGTAAATGCAATGCTAAAATCTCATTCTGCTTCAGGCAGTAGAGAAATTTTTGAAGGGCTTACTTCAAGAAAAAGGTTGAAGTATCCTTATTTAACTGTTTTAAACAGACTTCAGCTACCTTGTTACCATGGTATAATGAGCACATTTTATAAGGGGTCAAACATATACTACTGAATTGTTAACTATTGCTGTAAGTATTATCAAAACTAATTTTTAATTTTATTCTGTTTAATTCTACTAGTGAGATTTTCATATAATCTTATAAATGATTCAGGTGATTTGGCTTGAGTGACTGAGAAAGAGAAACGTATTTTCAGTAATGTATTGCTTAGAAAGCTCTGTCTTCACTGGGGTCTGTACACCTGATACGTGGAGAGTTTACTCGCTAACAATATTGTAAAATAATACCCGTTACAAATCTAAAGAGATCATACTAACAAAATTTGAAATCTAAAGGAAAAGATAAAAAAAAAAATTCAAGCTCATTTTTTGCAATGTTACATTTTACATTTTTCAGTTTCTTTTTAACATTTCCATGTTTCAAGTGATTGATATCATCTTCGTCTCTGCTAGTAGAACGGTTATGGTTAAAAACTTCTGTGTCTGTTACAAAAATCCAAGCATGTATATAAAAGGTCTTCTGTAGTAAAATAGAGAATCAGGTATGCTTATACCATCAAATCCTCTGATTAACTGATCACACTTAACTGATTTTTAGTTGCTTAAGTAAGTGTTCACTTTCATTGTGCATTAATAATGAAGGTCTGAATGTGTCAAACAACAAATTAAACAGTCAGGACTCTGGAGTTCAGCTTTTCCTAATTTTGGCTTGAATATTTGTTTGTTCATAATGTGCACTTATTTGTATCATGAATACCAATTATTTTAATTTTAGAACAAAAACAAACATAGGAAGGTCAATAGAAAATTCCCTTCAGTGACAATTTAAAGTACCTACTGGGAGGATAAAACATAATTATAAATAAATAAATAAATAAATAAAACATACTGCACTGACCAAACCAAGTCAGTTCAAACTGACTTAGTGAGGGACAGAAGAAGCATTATTCTGCTACCCCTAGAGAAGACAAGTTACTGCCAGATGACAATAACAAAGGCCAAAACATTTAATGCCTTTTTGCATTAGTTTTAATTAAAAAGGTCAATGATGAGGAGATGATTAGCATAGTTAACATAAACAAGAAAGGAATTAATTCAAAATATAGACAAAAATGTTGCACAGTACTTATGCAAATTAGTTTTCAGAACAGGTGTGCGTAGTGAACTTCCTCCTAGAGTACTTAGAGAACTGGTAAAGCCATCTCAGAACCATGTTACCATTAGAAAAATAGTCTGTGAAGGACATAGTCACAATAAAATGAAAATATAAAGGCACAACATTCATCTTTAACAAAGTTTGTAAGCAAGAGTTAAGGACTAACAAAACTGTCATTTACTAAGTCACAAAAGTCCTGGAACAAGTGAACTTGATTCATAAGCTCCTGGAAATAATGAAAAGGATATAAAAAACAGGCAAGATCAATTAGTTACAAATTAGCCAACTATTTATGAACAAACTCTGACAGCTGAAATCATATTTTCCAGAAAACTATAACAGTCCCTGTGGTTTGGTGTGTTGCAAGCAAGGTCATTTACACAGCCTTGAAGTCTCACAGAACATTCAAAACATTCAAAAAAGAGAGAATAGTTGTCTAAGGAACTAATGTAATGTGAGTGCAAAACTGTATGTATGACTAGTCTATTATATAAAAGTAATTTACTCTGCTTTTTTTTTCCTAGTTGATCTATTTGAAGTTTTCATATTACTGTAGATGATGGAGAGATGCATTTAACTTCATTTAAATAAGGCACAAAGCTGGGCTCATTATTGTGTTGTGAGGTAGAATACCATGCAAAATTCTAAAAGGATCAAGTTTGTGCAAAATGTGGAAATGTGGAAATCTGAATGGATCCAATCTGGAAATAAATCTAAAGAGTCTTTCTGTTACAGGAAATGTATCCTCAGATATATAAACCTGAAAAAATACCTGTAGAATACAGAAGATAAAAATTCTGTTTTGCCCTAATTTTGGTAAAACCTCAGATGGATTGTTTCTGTCCTGTCTTGGGCAGCTCAAGAGATACGAACCAACAGGATAAAGTCCTAAGGAGAACTATCAGGAGCCCAGCCAGCAAGGAAAGATCTGAGATTGAACAACCTGAGATTCTTAAAGGTAAAGAATAGGAAGCTGAAGATAAAGATGATAGCAATCTTTTAATATATAAAAGGTAGCTCTAAAGAAGAATGTCTTGTCCATGATGAAGTAGTGATATTAAGTTGCAGCTAGATGCTGAAAACCTTTCTAACATACCAAGGAAGGATACTGAAACACTAGAATAGATCGCTAAGTGACCTTTGGAGTTCCCAAACATTAGCTATATTCTCTTTTTTGTGATTAGTTTCTATTTCTAAATGGACAGGAAAATCAAAACAAGACAAGAAGACTTACAGAAAATTTTGCATTCCATTATGTATGCGGCCTGTGAGAAAGACTACCTGATATGTGAGAACTACTATAAATTATCTCTGCAGTCAAGCCCTCACCACTGTAATGCCATAGGTAAGGCAAAGAATCATAGGTAGATACCTGTATCTGAAATTACAGAGAACTCTGGAATTCATTGCAACTTTTTTCAACCACTGTTTGATCAAGTCCATTTGTTTTCAGACTGGAGAGTAAATCAGGTACACATAGGTTCAAATTCCACTGGAAAACTGAAGGGGTCACTCAAATGAAGTGTTTTAAAGTTCATGCATACATTTTGAGCTCAAAACTCAAAAATGGGCATAGGAAATTCAAATATGGAACTAGAAACAGCTACAAAAGCTGATGCTATAAAACTACTTGCACACACAGAATGATGTGGTAATGAGCCATGCATCTGAAAAAAATTATAGCAGACAATATGAAGGAAAAGCATACTTCAAAAGGACACCTGTGCCAGCACTAAAAATGATTTATTACACGAATTGCAGGTCAGAGCAGACTATACCTGCCTACAAGAATAAGCCAAGAAAGGATTTATCTCCATTCAAAATTGGACTATTACATGCATTTCTAAATATGTGTATCATCTACTGTAGTAAAATTAACTCTAGTTAGCATACTATAAACAGCACTATTAAGAAATTTAAAGGCTTTGACTAAATGAAGAAAAATTCAGCTGAAGTCATTACACAAATCTTAATTAAGGAAGCTATCTTTGTAATACAAAAGGAAAACAAAAATACAACCCTCTTGGACAAGCTGCTGCAATATCATGCAGGTCAGTAAAAAAATGTGATGCAGCTCTCTTGGCAACTAGTGAGTCAACTCTTACATCACTCAGGTGAACTACAAAATAACTGGTTTTTGTGTGTATCCTAACCTCTCTGGCTTCACTTTTTCATCATAACTCCAGTATTATATTATACATTATCAATGCATTTTTAATTATTTAATTTAATTTATTAAACAGTACTATCTGCTTTCAAGATATTTCAATCCTTCCACTTCTAATAGACAATATTTTATGAATATGCTACAAAAAAATTATTCGATTGTTCTCCTGGATAAGAAATACACACACATACACACAAAAATCTTTCAATTTTTTATCTTCATATATATATATACATATATATGAAAATTTCACTGGAGAATATCATGGAAACCTTAGATTTATGGAAAATGTTATGGCAAGATAAGGATATTAGATAAAAATAGCATAGCCATGTGTACACACATTGCTTACCCACATTGCTTACCCTCAAATTAGAAAAGATTATTCAAGAAAGTAGCCATAAATCCTATAAATTAAAAGTTCTGAAATATATAAGGATTCCAGATTTCTCATTCTTCTGAAATCATCTATCCTATTCAATGTGTCATGAAGAGAAATAAACATATAAGAGAGGGTGGAGAAAATCAGGCGATTTCCTGAGCATGGGAAAAAGGACAGACTGAAACCCAGAAACATGAGAGTTCTGAGCCACATTAAGGAATTTTTCACTCAGGATTGGTGAACCTGTAGTAGCTAAGGGTTTAACATGGCCCCTAGTGCTCACAGAGTTGCATACCAGGTGAAATCAAAAATACCTAATAGAGACCACAGGGACTGAAGACTGTTAACCTATTCTCTCTATTTGGTCACTCACAGGTTCTTCTTCTGGGACTTTTGTTGAGACCATTTTCTTCATGGGTTTTAAAACTGAAGGGTCCCTGAAGAAGAAAACAAGCGAAGAAAGAATGTACCTGTGAACTTGAGTTGTGTGTTATAGAACTGTTCTTACTGAAGCTAGATCACAGAATATAAAAAAACATGCTCTAAAATATATTCATTTTTTAATATTCTGGCATATAAAAATAAGCTCCTCTTGTAACCTTGACCCAATTTACATGAGAGAAGACAGGAAATTATGAGCAATCTCTTTACAATATTCCCATGTATCTAAAATTTCCTTAGATATAACATTATAAATTACCATACTGCCACAGAAAGATCAAATTCAACAGTTGGAAAATCCTAGCAAAGAAAATGCCTGGTATTTAAGATATAGAGATAATCAGCACCAGTGTATGGGCAAGCCTATGAAATTCAACATATTTCATTCTGCACTGATTTACATCAATATGTTACACTGAATTCCTTCTAGTCAAATATCTGATAAATGAATCAGTTACAAGAAGCAATTGAGTATAAAGCAAGTCTCAGAACAGGTTTCCATTGCATTTGTCACTGCAGTAAGTGAATAAATCTTTCAAATCACTACTTCTGGTGCATTCCCACAAACCCTCATCCTGAAACCTAAATTACAGCATTCTGTGGTATAGAAGGCAGCTTCTTGACAAACATCAAGCATTCTAATTGTCTTGCTTTTTCCTTTCATCCTTAGTAATTACTTTTGTTCCATATGGTAACAAGCTAAGTGCCTTCTCTTTGTGTGTAAAAAAGCAGACTGATCTAATACCAAGGCTGCCTCCATTTTGTGTCATTCAAGGAGCTGGATTCCCAAATCAAGTGCAGTTACATGGGCTTGGCAACATAATAACTTCTGCTAAAATTTCCCTCTGTCACTATTATAGTAGAGGTAAAAATAGTAGGAAGGCTAGTTTTAAATAAATGCTTCATATATGTTTACAGTATTGATGGGATTCTCAGCTCTCTGCGCCCTAATTACAGTAAAGGGTAACAGTCCACTCAGAATATCAGGTCCATTTATGAACCAGTTCTGACTCTTGACTTAGGAGATGGAAGGAGCAAAGGAAAAAGGAAAAAGAGTAGTAATGTTTGATTGTTCATCTCACATACAATCCAGCAAGTCCAAGTGCAAGGTCTTGAGTCAGGTCAGAGCAATTCCAAACATAAATAGATGTTGGGCAGAGAACGGATTGAGAGCATCCCTGAGGAGAAGGATTTGGGGGTTGCTGACTGATGAAATACTCAGCAGTATGCATTTGCAGCCTAGAAACTTAACCACATCATGGTTTGCATTAAAAGAGAGTTGATCAGCTGGTCAGCCGAGAGAGCTTCACTTGTTCATACTGGAAAAGAGAAGGCTCCAGGGAGATCTTGTGGCCTCCCAAAAGGAGGCCACAGAAAAGATGGAAATGGAGTCTTTATTAGAGTGTAATGATAGAATAGGTAACAGTTTTAAAATAAAAGAGGAAAGATTTATATTTGACATTAGGAAGAAATTATTCACCATGAGGTTGGTGAGTCACTGGAACAGGCTGTCCAGATGAGTTGTGGATGTCCCAATCCTGGAGACGTTCAAGGCCAGATTGGACGGGGCTTTGAGAAGCCCAATCCAATGGGTGACAACCCTGCTCATAGCAAGGGGACTGGCAGTAGATAATCTTTAATGTCTATTCCGACACAAACCATTTTTTATTCTATGATTCAATGATAATATTAAGCCAGCTGATAATAAAACAGTGCTTCCTACTCCTTCAGGTCTTCTAGCCTGTGCTTGGGGTACATAAAGGTAGTGTTGCTGCAAAGACAGCAGCTGCTCCTTGCTGTCAGACACCATGGAGCAAAATGGAAAGAAGAAAAAAATCTGGAGAAGAAGATCATACAGCATACAAGCATACAATAACCAATGGAAAGTGGAAACCTTTTTTTTTTGTTTTTTGCATGCTGTAGGGATTCATAAACAAAGGGAGGAAATTCCTAGTTTTGAGTATGTCTGTCAGGGATTAAAAATGTTTAAAGCCTTAAACACTGTTTTCTTAAGAGCTAAACAACGATTAGTATCAGTTGAGCTAATTCCTAGAGCAAGTAAATTACAGACAAATTATTTACTGCAAGTCTGAAGTACAGACAGATTGTCCCTAAAGTTGATTTAACTTTCCCAGATTTAACTTGCTGTCTAAAACCTACACAACTTAGAACAAGGATCTCAGGAAACAAAGTATGAAAAAACCTTATTAATCCTTAGTCATCATGACCAGCACTTACATGAGAAAGCACCGAGAATTATTTCAATGTCTTGCTGGTAAGGTTGGGTTAAACTAGTTAACTTGAAAAAAGTTCATGTGTTTCCTTTAAAATAAAACAAAAACCTTTACTAATCTTATTTTTTTTCTGGGTTACTTTTGATTATTATTTTAAACTAAAAGCCCACATATAAACATGTGCTTGTGAGATGAACAATGAAAATACTGTGAGACTGAGTTACAATAGGCATCTAGTGAATTAAAATAACTTGAATATGTTTCTTGATAAGCAAACAGTTTAAGGAGCAAACATCTGGTGAAATATTGAAGGTAAAGAGTGAATGTAGTGCTTATTTTCTTTGTAATGTAGCAACCTAAGGAGTAAAAGTAATGTACAAAGAAGGTTACATTCTTTGGAAGGTATGTCATTTTTAAATAATGGATTTCGCACTCAGACTATGCCTTAGTTTACAAATCACCATTAGTTTTGTTATATCAAATTTCTGTTAACCCTGAGCACATTTTTCACCTTGCAATGCAGATATAGCCTCTAACTACGGTTTTCTTTTACCCACTACCACATTCAGGTGTGTAGCTCTCTCAAGCACCCGTATAAAAACCAAACCAAACCAAAATAAAAATATAAAACTTCTTCAGCTTTGGAAATAATGCAAAGATCAGATTTTTCCTCTGGTGTTTTTAGAGCCTGAAAGCAAATTTCTAGTTGTCTGAAAAGGCAACCAGAACATTCTTTGAACGCAGCAGCAGGGAATAAAAATGAAAAATAAAAATAAAAGATTCTCTTCTGTTGTTTTGCTGCTTCACCCCAAATCCCTTGTCTTCATCTTTTAAAATTTGACTATTCAATTACAACTCTCATAAAAAGAGACCTTTACCTAATATGAGACCCTTGACAGGGTTTAATAGGACTCTTGCAAATTATCCAGGAGTATCTCAAATTCTTTGTAGTCTTCTCCTAAACAAAAGGCATAATTGGAGCTGCCATTTTTGAACTTAGTGGTAATGGTTTTCATCTTTTGCACTCCAGGGCTAAACTGAATATTTTATAGTGAACCAGTGTAGGAAGCTCTTGAGGGAAAGTAACCTAAGAAATTCTTATGAATCAACATTTCCTTATGTATATTTCTTTTTCCTCACAATGCTCTCAAAAATGACTTTTTTTTTCTTTTAAATTAAAGCTTCTCTTCTTTCCTTTAAGTAAAAGGCCAAGGCAGGAACAGATTGTGAAGCCATTATATTCATGAAGAGGAAAAGAGAGGTTAATTCAAAATTCTATGGTCTGTTGAACCCAATATCCGCACGTTCCCCAAAGCAACAACAAACACACCACGGAAACTCAATCAAGGCATCAAATCCACTCCAGCAAATGTGTTGTGCCAACCCATTATTAATGTTGCCTCTCAGGGAAATTCTATATCAGCATGAACTTGCTGAAAATATTGTTCACAAATTCACGTTATACTATTTCCTTGACATCAGATGCCAAAGAAGGCAAATTAGGAGATGCCTGAGAGAGGGAAAAGATTCAAAGATATAGAGAAAGAGGGAAGAGATGCTGTTCACAGAACTGGTCTCCCAAATAAGCTGTGTGAATACATTCAGAAACAGTTTAATATATTGATGTTAGCTGTTAGAGAGCTTGACAGGTTATGTATAAGTAAGTTGTCCTGGTGAAGAGATATTCTGTGGACTCATTTTCCTGTATTCCCCTCCATGCCAATCAAAGCAACAGGAGTGAAATATTGGTGAACAACCACAGCTGAATTAAGCCATTCAGTACAAGAGTATGGAGCTCAATTGTGTTCCCCTGCATCTTTTCCTACTGGCAAATAAAAACACCATTGTCCTTGCTACAGGATTCCCCTTCACGTCTCAAGGATCCTTGCCAACTTAATTGTGACAGTCGCACTGCCTGGCCAAGTGAAAGCATTGAGATCTCACGTCTTCAAATTTATCCCTTCACCCTCTTTTTGGCAATAGAATTTGAATGTAGAAAGCACTGCAAAAGACCAGGAAAGTTCATTCAGTAGGTGTCTGCACAAAAAAAACGTTTTGCAATATGGATGCAAGCTACACTGAAAGGTCTGTATGAACATTGTCTAGATATGAATGCTAAATGCATGCTAACTGCATCACAGACTCACAACATATGCATGCTAAATGCATGCTAACTGCATCACAGACTCACAACCTCAGAGAACAAATCTGATCTGAGGAGATAATGCAAACGTCCACTTTCATAGATGAATGGCTGCACTGGGTAAGAGGGAGAGAAAGAAAGGAAATCTTTCCATAATATGAACTAATTAAAAATATAGATTATAAAGGAAATTGATAGCATGAAAGTTCAGATATTAAAAATATATTTTTAAAGACTAAAAATTGTGTTGGGTCATGAGTATTAATTAGCAAGCTATCTGAGATGAAGAAACACTGGAAGAAATTGCAGAAGAATTTTCTGTGCAATTTTCTGAATCACTTCAAAATCCCGTAATCATAAATATCTATATACATTTACAAATATATAAATAATTTCATTTGATAAAATGACAGCAACAATGAAACAGGTCACATCTGAAGCTGTTAAAGGATTATTTATCAAAAGAAAAAGTGATGTGTAGAAAACATTTTCACTGAGGTGAAAGTGAAAAGTGTCTTTGCTGAAATATTAAATAGAGTATAGAAATATGAAAAACACAATAAGGATAATTCATTCAGTAAGAGAACAAATAGAATTTTGTATTCATTTCTTTGAATGTCTGTGCTGAAAAATCAGCACTTGGCAGGTGTCATGCAGCTGGGACAAAACCAGCCTGTAACTTCAGTTGGTGCTCCAGTTGGATTTGATTTCCTAACACCTCCTGCAATAAGGACAAACTGTTGTGTTTGCAGAAGTCTGGGCAACTAACCCTACAGAAAACCTCTAAAAACATACTGGTTGTGAATGGAGGAAACTGTGAAATGCATAAGCCAACAGTTTTATTTGGTAATAAATTCAGTCTTTTGGCATAATTGCCATATGGCACATGATTTCCTTTTTTATTTTATTTTTTTTAATATGTATAGGAGTTGTTCATTAGAAATTGGTTGTTTTCTTTTTTTTTCTTCTTTTTTCTTTACACATATATATATTATAACAAACTGTGCTTTTATTTCTTTCCTACAAAATAAGAGCATATTCAAAATACCATGATAGGAGAATGTATATGTTGTTCAGAATCCTTTTAAGAAGAAAGCAGTGCCCAAATGAAGATGGACCAGAACTGAGACTGTAAATTAAATCAAACACATAAAAAATGAGATTTATAGCACATTTGCTCCTTCAATCTCTAGCTCATTTATTCTAAATACCTTTGCCTAATGAGTAATTTTCTGGATGTCACCACAATTTACTAGGGTCAGCATCCAAGTGTAGTACAAGCAACATATTTAAATTAGTTTATTTGGTCAGGAAAGAGCAATATAACCTAGCATACATCAAGAAATTATTAATTTGGGAGTACTCAGGGACAACAACATTACTGCTGCAATAGAAGAGCAGCAAGCTGAAAGTAAATTATCCTTGTTGATTGCATAAAAAAGATTCCTGAAAAAGTGCTGAATAAATATAGATCTAGCTTAATTCTTCCAAGGAGGATATTAGTGTTCCAGCTGCTAACTGTGTTTGGATTCAGATTGTGAGAAGCATGAACCGAGATCCAAGCTAATTTGCATACACTGAGCAACTTGGTTCCTGAATAGAAAATTCTCTCAATTCTTACTCCTTCTTTGCACCCAGGGTGCTTAAGACTTTTTAATAAAGGATTTCCATGTGGTCCTAGGAGGGAGAACAAAGACAATAGTGAGATGATAGCTTTATTTTCTAATTCTCCCCTCCTACAGATAAAAAACAGAAAAAAGTATCCAAGGATTAATATTGTTCTTTTTGTTGCTAGTTTATTAGTCATCTGTTATGGAAGTATCATTTATGTGTGGTCTGGGTTTTTCCTGTACTAGTGAGAAATGGAGATTAAAATTCTATTAATTAAAAAGTGGGATAGTCCATGCTAAAGAGGATAAATTCTTATAGCCCGCTGAAGAGAAGCTTTATATGATGACATGGGTCTTTATTTCCCCATTCATGACACTGCAAAATATCAACAACAGGAAAGATATTTCTTTAAAAGAAAGCATGAGAATATTTTAGGTAAAATCATAATTATCCTAATTTCTCAATTCAGTGGGAGTTTTGGTATGTGCTAAACTTGCAGTAAAAATGAGTTATGAAAATAGCTGTCACACAGGCCATTTTCAAAACATGAATAATTCAAACAGGTTCCTCATTTTTTTTCCTCCAAAAATATTGAACGCTGTAGCTTGTACAATTAATATGGCTGAAATAGTAAGACTTTAAAAGCAAATACTTATTCTATACAATAACATTCCATTACAATTTTTATTGTGTTTATTTTCATGAATTTTAGTAGACAATATATCCTGTGCAAGAAAAAAAACATAATCCATTTTACTGACATTGCACAGTCAAAAGAGAAATGGAGAGTTTGCACTTCACATGTTGTGAATGAAAATTGAGCATATATGTAATAACCATCTCTAAACCTTAATGAGTTATTGAGCTGTGTGTCTCCTAGTGTGTCAGTGATCCTTTTTAATTTATTTTCTTGTTTCTACAGAACTTTTCTGTTAGAAAACAAAGCCCAAATGAAATTAAAGTGAAAATATACAATGAAGTAAAACCAATAAGAAACACATGCCTTTGAAATTAAGACCATATTTGCCCCTAAGTATATGCACGTCTGGAACGACACCAGCAGTGACACTCTGCCAGGAACACCCACAAGGACACTCTTCCCAGATATTCACTCCAAAGGCCCATGTAAATAAAAGGCAGGAATGATAGATGCTGCTTATAATACTACGTATATTCTCTCTTCTACATTTTTTAAACATTGGAGGCAAATAATTTTACTTCCCTTCAAGATTAAATGAACAAACTCCAAGAAAATGCACATATTGTTTATGATGTTCTTCCTGCAACTACATATATAGCAAAAACAATTTGCATGGAAAGAGTCTAAATAACAACCTGAATTCACAGAGAACTATGTGTATGTAGCTCAGAAATATAAATACTGATGGACAGATTGAAAATAATGAAAATATCATAAACAAAAATCATGGACCAACTATTACGCTTAAATGAGCATCAGGATTTGAGAAAGATTAGGTTCCTTCTTCCTTCACAGACTTCTGATGAAACTTCAGCTAAATGACTCAGGGCAAGCAAGCTCTTTTATGGGCCTTTGAATCCTATAGCTGGAAGTCACATCTACCCATAAGAAAGCAATTCTTCCTTTCTTTAACATGTTCATGTCTTCCAGATCTGCAGTGACAGCAGTATCAGAAAACTGTTCTGCTGCTTAACTACCCATGCCACAGAAAATTTTTCTAAACATCTAACCTTTGCTTATCTAAGTTGTCTTTGACACACATTCAAATGACCTTGGTATAGAAGCTGAGCTGAAGTACATCAATGGATCATGTCTAATTACACTTTAATTACTACTGGCTAGGAATACTTTCGCAGTCAGCTACTGCAGTGCAGAGGGATGTGCAGCAACGACAACGCTTGTGAAACTGAGTCATATGTCTAATCTGAGTATTAAATCAATTCTTCTGCCTTCTCAGGACTGCATACATCTTTCTCCATCAGAATCCACTAAAAAGAGGCTTGACAGATGAGCTCTAGTAGTAAACAGTCCTGGATCATATCTAACAAACCTGGCATGTCCTGATGTGCATCTAACAGAGTAGAGCATGTACTCTGTACTGAGCTGAACTGGGCAGAACCCACTTTCTTCAGTGGGAATCAAAACCATTCCATTCTTTCAGGGAGACATTCATGTACAATTTGTATAACTTATATGGTGAAGTAAAGTGGAATTAAACTACTCAGTCCCAGTTGAAACCAGGACATGATAGCAAGTCTGTCAGACTGTGAAGATCTCCCAACAGGAATGGCAGAAACACACCCATTATATATGAGATAGATTCAGTCAGACTGGTAGAAAGCAGAGAGCTGCAAAGAACAAAAACTACTGTCTGTCTTATAAAACCTTTCTTCTCTTCATCCTGAAATTCATAAAATCTCCTGGTGGAACTATATAATTCTAAAAAGCTGAAGTCCTAGAAAATTCTGATTAGTAAAAATATGCAAATTTTTGTTCCCACTCAAAGATGAATATAAAAACCTAGCCACTCCCTTCATTTTTCTTTACTTTGTATTCACTATGTATCTGACTGCACTAGTTAAATGTGATCTACACACCCTCAGCAATCAGCCTGTACAACTTAACAACTTGTTTACTCCTACATCATAATTATCTGGCAAATTAGCTATCAAAGAATCACAGAATCATAAAATAGCTTAGATTGGAAGAGACCTTAAAGACCACACAGTTCCAACTCCTCTTGCCATGGGCAGGGTTGCCCCTCACTAGACCAGGCTGCACAGGGCCCCATCCAACCTGGCCTTCAATGCCCGCAGGGATGGGGCATTCACAACTTCTTGGGCAGCCTGTGCCAGGCCATCAGCATTCTCTAAGTAAATAATTTCCTCCTAACATCTAGCTTAAATCTCCCTTATTTTACTTTAAAGCTGTTCCCCCTCATTTAAGTTGCTTTTATGAACAACTTGACATAGCAATGAAGAGAAATTATGCACCTTCATAGACCTAAAGAAAGATCCTGCCTACTTAATTTTATACACCTTAAATTCTTCAGTAACTGCATAAAAGTAGATCAGTAGAAACAGTACAGTAGGTATCTAATATTAAAGCACATATTAGGGTCATGTTAGAAAATTGTTTCTGAACAACTCCTTTAGAAAGATATCTAAAAAGGCTTTCCACAGCCATTTATTGTGATAATACACAGAGCTCTTCAGTTAAACAATGACCCCCTAGGGTGATATCTCAAGTCATGTCACAGCTTTCTGTCTTTTTGCTCATGGCTGTCCACTGGGATATACAATTTTTTTTTTCTTATGCCTCTGCTGGATTTCAAGACAAGCGTATAAGAATGAAGTCAGCATCATATGGAGCTTTAGTCTGCTTTTAAAAAGTCTCTTCTTGAGCATATTAGCTTCTATTATTAGAGTACCTGTAATGTTGCAGCTGAAAGAATGATTGTATTATCTTGAATAAACACATTATACTACAGGTATCATACACACACACTTTTGCACTGTCCTTTTTCACTACTGTTAAATGCAATGTGTTATATAAAAATAAATTAATAATAATAATAAAAAAAACAACTTACAAGGTATTTGACACCTCCACTTCTGAGGAAAAACATGCCAACATTATTTTCAAAATCATTTGAAGAGGTGTCAGAGTGTTAAGAAGTATGTGTAACTACTCATGAAAATGAAATCATCATAAATATAATTACTAGCAAGGACAGCTAGCTATTTATAAATGCATCTATCTGTTTTATATTAAAAAAAAATCCATCATAACTAATGGACTAATGAATAAGTGTACTTACTAGAAATCAGCTTTCCTGTTCTTTGCACATGAGTCAGAAGAAAAACATGGTAAGGTTAATATTAGTATTAGTATCATGATATGCTACATAATAAAACACAACATCTGCTTGAGATGTGCATTAGAAGAAGGAATAGTTTCTAGTCCAAGCAGTAGTTTTACACAAATTTGAACAGATTGTTTTTGCTACAGTTCTTAAAACTTCTACAAGTATATTAATTAAGATTCATGAATGTTGGTGTTTGGAATTAGAGAAAATATAAATAGAAATGGAAGAGGAACTTTTGAATAGATTTATTATATGATTAGTCCAACAATTTACAGGCAAGTTAATTAAAATAATGCCCCCTTATTTCTTACAAATTCATCCTGATTCTCCTGAGACCAGTATGGAAAGTGGAGGATTTTTCATAGCTATCTGAAATAACATGCCAATCCTGAACCTATCTCAATTTCTCAGGTGCCACATCTTGATGGGAATCCTGGGTCCACCCTGCATCAGACACAGCCGTTCCAGATGGCTCCATAACCCCACTGCAGTGCCTTGCTGAGCCCAGTAACCAAGACAGAGGCACCTCAGGGATAAACAGATTTAAGGAATAGCAAAACACTGGAGAAAAGAGAAGAAAAATAGTGTGATAAGCAAAGTTGCAAACCCCAGAGTTGGAGAAAAGGAGGATGTGCTTTACGTGCAAAAGAACAGATTGCACTGCAGCCTGTGAAAGAGGAACATGCTGGAGCAGACATCCACACTGTGGCCTATTGTGGACCTTCTGCTAGAACATGTTTATTCGGAAGGACTGCATCCTGAGGATGTGACTGATACTGGAGCAGGAGAAAAGTATGAGGGAAAGGAGCTGTTGTGTACTGAACCCAAATCCTCATTCTTCATCCCCTCCTGCACTACTCAAGGAGGAAAGGGAG
Source organism: Odontophorus gujanensis (assembly GCA_013399175.1). NCBI lineage: Eukaryota > Metazoa > Chordata > Aves > Galliformes > Odontophoridae > Odontophorus > Odontophorus gujanensis. The sequence goes on along the minus strand of VXAB01002549.1, from coordinate 33,903 downwards.
ATTTTTTTAATTGACAGCAAATTAAACTTTTTTTTTTTTTTTTGAGTGTGTTCTGCTGCCCATGGCAGTAATTAGTAAGTGATACCATTGCCTTCCTCTCGAGCTTTTTCATCCAAAGTTTTACCCACTCACCTATTGAGAATGGCAATTGAGAGAGACAGCTGGGATGGATGGGCATCTTTAGTGTACAAACTGGCCCACAGTTTGTACACTAAAGACTTTCAAAAGTTTGAGTTCCTGCTTTTTCACACGTAAGAAAGAGTCTACGTTTCAACAGAGATGAAGGGTTTCACACCTAGAGTGGAATTAAGTTTCATCAGGATCAATAAGCTAGATTTTCTTCTGCCTCTTCTTCCGAGGGCTTGATCTTATTGGCTCCCTCAAGCACCTGTAGCAAATTGAGGTCTGTATAAAGTGTCATTGAAAGAACCACTTAAAAAAAAAAAAAAAGTGGCTGCAGGAACTGGTCCCACTTATCCAGTAGTTCAAGCACTCGCAACTTTTGAGAGGATTCAGTTCAATTGTCTTTCAAGGGTATTCCAACTCCCACTGCCAGGTTCTGTAGCCACCAGATTATGAGCTATGATGGTTGTTTTTTTTCTATATTCCTGCTACTGAAACTGTATGTGATGATTCACAATGTCTCCTTGCTACTAGCTTACATAGTTCTCTCCTCATCACGGTTCATTTTGTTGCTAGCATCCTGTACGCAACACTCCCAGTGCGTTCACTACATGGGTGGCAGAAGATCTAGCCAAGTTTCAGGATTTAGCTTTATGGATGGAAATGCATGCCAAAGTTTGGCATGGCAGTGCTCAGGATAGAGCCTGAGGTTCCTTTTATGCATCTCAGAATGACTGCTTCCTTCATGACTTGCATTAGAAAAATAAGTTTTGTTGTGACTTTAATGATGTCCTTGCTTTTCACTGACTACAGGATATTATGTTATTAAAGAGTTTTTTGTTTGCTATTGCTTTGCAACTAGTTTCCAGCACTTGCTGTTTTTATATACTTCTGTCCATTCTGCTGAGCAAAAAGCTATAGTAGTAGCTAAAGAAAAATAAAATGCTTCTTATTCATTTTTCTCCACTGCCTGGAAACCAGATTTATGAAACATCATGAAACAAATATTAACTATTTTATATTACAGTTTTCCCCTCCTCCATTATGGACCGTGCATTTTCTGTTAGCACTGGAGGGGGGGTAAGTCTGTTTATGTGAGCTAAGGCACTCCTGAAAACAGGATTATAAACCACAAGTGGATACAGCAGAGAAATATTTATTTTGTTTAAAATAAATGGAGCAACTCTTGGATTATAACTGGAGTCATATGTTATAAATCAGCTTATTGAATAACACAACCTTGGAACAATCACTGTTCTGGGACACAGCATTCTACTATATAGTGAAACTTCCACAAAAACAGCTACAGTCTATGCTGCTAATAATAAACAGTGGAAAACTGAAAATGTTTTTCTTTCCTTCTTGCTGGATCTTTTTAAAGACCTTTGGGCCTAACCCGTAGGAATTACACAAGCCAGACATAAAATAAAACTACATGCATCGAAGACTAAACCAATAGGAATTTCTTTTATGTCCTTTCCGGAATATGAACTTTCTCTCTTATCATTAACATATTATCTTCCATTAGTGGAAGTTACAGTTTTCATGCTGTGAAACCCCATGCTAAGTTGCTACATCTGCAGGGAAAGGCCCTCTTGTGCTTGTTAATAAAAAAGAAAAAAAAGAGAAAAAAATCAATACCAAATGGTACTATTATGCGACAGGCAGGAGAGCCTCAAGAATTAAAAAATTAAAATAAAAAAATGAAGGGTCCTCACTGTCAAAACAGGGGAAGTTCGACACCCTGAATTTTTCTACCACTTCAGACATGTCAATCAAAGGTAACACAATGCAAGAATATCTGAGTGACACTCCAAGCTGCATTCGCAAGCAACCTGTCTCATTCAAAGTCAATGAAGAGACAGGACTTACAAGCCCACACTGGAAAGTTATTGAAATGTGACTGACATCTCAAAGGAAAAGTGTCAACAGGATAGCATGACCCCGTGCTGAAACACTGCAAGGTTAATCAAAGTTATGGCAGTCAGGATGTAGAAGGGCCCTACCTTAGGTTGAGTTTTGTACTCATACCACTGAGTGGGCCACAGTCTTCTTTTTACTTCCCCTCCCACTGATGTTTGCATCTTGAGTTTGCATCATTTTTCCACTCTTCTTTTGATTTCCTTTTAGAAAGATACTGATAGATGTTGCTGTTAGAAGATTTTACGCATCTGTGTAATTACAGGTCTCCTTTCTCATCCTTTGGGACTCATTGAGCTGTTAACATATGATCTAAGATAGTAAATATATCATTGTGAGATTAAAAGAAATGCTACAAATTGTAGTTATTGCTCAAAAGAAAGTAGGCAAAGTGTGAGTTAAAGTATTAGTACTTCTTTTTTCTTCCAAGGAATAAAGGCAGTCTTGAAGTAGGTAAATGTTCAGACTGTTTATTAAACTATCCTCTAATTTCAGGCCCAGAGAATTTTTGACAATTCATTATTTACCAGTATGACATTAGGAAATATATTTATTGGAAATATATAAATATAATATGTAATAGCTACGCATGTACATATCTTTTTCCCTCATTCCCTCCCCCCACCCACCCAATTTTGTAGGTCTAAAGAGGCCATTTCTTTCTTCACATTGATTTTTTAAAATATGTTAGTAGCTCCATTTAGTTTAAGCACATTCTATAAAATAACAGTGTTAGTAATAGAGACAAATACTTTAAAAATGCAGCACACAGCCAAGGCAATAGTTATGTTCATAATCTCACAGTTACAAAATGAAATTCTTAAGTAATTTAAGCAAGCATGACTTACTTTTATTAAAAAAATAAAAATGAAGCTCTCTGGTATTTGTTTTCTTTCTTGATGACATATGTTTGCTTTGGTAAGTTTACCTCATCTGTTTCTTGTTTTCTCATTCTGTCAGCCCATAGCAATATCCCACAGATACGAATAGCACCTTCTTGACACTGCATATAATCAGCTAAAAATGCTAGTGGCCCTATTCTGTTGGCTCCAATCCCTGCTCCTCCTCCTTTTTCTAGAAGGCAAACAGTCTAGAAAGTAAATATGCTTCTTCCCCAGAGCCTAAGGACCTGGAAACCTTTTTTTCCACAGACTCACTGTCTCATTTCTAAATCAGGAACTGCAATGAATGTCACACAACATTTCCATGAAATCAGTTCTGCAGTCAATTATTTAATTAAAGGAAGATTTACCAAATAATACCTCTTTTTCCTCCAGTAAAAATACAAGAACAGTATGGTAACAAAATATTTATTTCTTTATTATTGTTTTCAAACCATTGATGAGGAAAATTCAGATGGGAGAAAAGATCACCTTGGGAATATATTATATCAAACATGACTAGCAAGGACTTTTCTTTTAGGAAGAATAATGGTTTAATGTTTAATTAATCCTATCCATTTCTGCATTTATGGGAAGGCAGAGAAGAAGCGTCTGCTTTATAATGTGGAAAATTAAATATTAAAAACTTTGTGCCTATTTGACTTTACATTTTTTGTTATGAATGGATATTTTCACTTTATTTCACTTTCTTCAAACTACAAGAGACAGAAGCAATTACTGCAGCTGTGCTGAACAAAGGTACTCTCAGTGCACCTCTGATATTGCCTTGCCAATCCCAAAACAAAACAAAAAATTAAAAACCATTTAAAGTATTAATGGAACCTTTAAAACTCACATTCAAAGTGACGCAGGTTACTCAAGATTAGAGGCCAGGAAGAACTTCAGAAAAACTGAACAAAGTTATGTGTTTAAGAAACAGAACAGATAAAATTCAGTGTAGACGAAGAAATACACACTGGATGAAATAATGTGAGTTACTCCTATGTATAAATGGGTTCTAAATTAAGTGCATGTATTCAGAGAAAAAGATGAAAAAAGTACTTTGGACAGTTTAATTTGTGCAGTGCACAACAGTAGTCAAAAAGTCCAACAACATTATTAAGGTCTGAACTATTCAGAGTACTAAAAGAGAGAACAATTATGAAAATAGAACCTTTAAATACACTGATTTTAAATACTTTATGTTCTTGTCTTATTCCCAAAAAGCAGAAAAATAAGTCAGTCCAGAGCAAAATAATGAAGATGGTTTAAACTATGACAGTTCCTGAGTTGGGAGAACAAATGGACACCTCGAGTCGCTTACCTGGTAGCCTGCTGGTTCTTCTTTCTTCTAGGTGTTAACTCTGAGAAGTGCCCCAGCATCCTTCTGCCACAAAAGTCCTCACTGCCACACAAGCCCAGAGCACACAACTCTACATGATTCATAGCCCTGACAGGGTGGCAGCCCCCCACTGCTGTGCCTGCAGCCTGAGGAAAACTAAACTCTAATGCAAGCAAAGAAGTTTACTTTAAGCAAAATATATTACCTTTGCATCTGGTCCAGAGCCTGCCTTGCTACACTGTGTGGTGAGCAAAAGGCTACATGGGGAAGAGATGAGGAGATGTGGAAGGGAATGCACTTTACTTAGATGCAGCTGGATCAAAAACTTCTGAAAGGAGACTTCTTCCACATCTCCTCTTTCCCTTTTGCCATTTTTTCCTCCGCTTCATCCTTTTGAATGGCATTCTTTTTCTGTCTAGTATTTTTATCTAGTTGTCTTTCCTTTCACATCTTTCCTTTCACATCTCTCTTTGCTCACTCCTTCGTTACTTTTTGTATCTCTTGTCTTCATAAGGTTTCTGGAGGTTAAGAAGAGCCTAAACTGAATACAAGCTTTTGAGACTTCCATAGCAAATTATCTCTTTCTCCCTTCAACTTCTGAGTATTTGATATTCCCCTTGAGAAATTTGCTGTGTGCTGCATTGCACGTGATACTCTGAATCTGACTTGTTCAATTCATGTTGAGACCCCTGTCTTACTGTAAGATTAACATTTTGTCCCACTTAGTAGTGGTCACTTCTTTATCAACTGGAAATATCCTGATATTTTTCACATTCTCTGCACAGAAAAATGATGATGACTGAACTTAAATCAAACACTATTTTTTAAAAAATCTGCACAGAAAATCTTGACTATAGGTATCTACTCATTCATATTAACATTAGTCAGGAATGTCACATAGCCTTACTAGTACAGTCACTCTCAATTATATTTGAAAATTCACTGCAGTCAGGTGAAGTTTCTGGTGAATGGAAAAAAGACAATGTTGCACTTATTTTATTTTTTTTTAAAGGTATAAAGGACAAACCAAGGTACTAGCATCCTGTTAGACTTTAGTCTATGACAGGGAAAACTATAGACCAGATCCTCCTGGAAGATAAACTGAGGCACATGGACGAGAGCGAGATGATACAAGACATCCCGCATGGCTTCACTAGGGGTAAGTCCTGTATGACCAACATAGCAGACTTCTATGAATGATGTAACTATGTCAATGGACAAAGGACAAGATGCTGATGCCAACTACCTGGACTTCAGGAAGACCTTTGACACAGAATTCTTCTGTAGAAACTGGAAAGATATGATTGATGGGTGGACAGTTTGGTGGATTAGGAACTGGTTNCTCAGAGGAGACCTTATCGCACTCTACCACTTCCTGAAGGGGGATTGTGGTGAGGAGGGGGTCGGCCTCTTCTCCCAGATAACTAATGACAGGATGAGAGGGAATGGCCACAAGTTGCACCGTGGAAGATTTAATTAGATTTGAGGAAACATTTTTTCTCTGAAAGAGTGGTCAGGCACTGGAATGGCCTGCCTAGGGAGGTGGTTGAGGCACCATCCCTAGCGCTGTTCAAGAAGCATTTAGATGAGGTGCTAAGGGATTTGATTTAGTAGTTTTGTGGGTAGGGATGCTGATAGGAGGATGGTTGGACTAGATGATCTTGTAGGTCCTTTGCAACCTAATGTATCTACGAATCTATGAATCTATGGATGAAGATCAGTAATGATTGTTGTCCCTCAGGGGTCTGTACAAGGCCTGATGTTCTTTAATATCTTCGACAATGACATCAACAGTTGGGCTGAGTGCACCCTCAGCAAGTTTGCAAATAATGCAAAGTTTTGTGATGTGGTCTACACACTTGAGGGATGAGTTGACACCCAGAGAGATCTATGTAGGCTTGAGCAGTGAGCCCAAGAGAACTTCATGATGTTCAACTAGTGTAAGACTTGCATAACTGGAAAGCGATCCTGCCTTTCTACTCTGCCACTGGTAAGATCTCACCTGGAGTGCTATGTTCCAATGTGGAGTCCACAGTCCAGGAAAGACATGGACTTGCTGGAGCATGTCCAGAAGATGGCCACAAAAATAACCCAAAGGATGGAACACCTCCCCAACAAGGACATACTGAAAAATCTGGGGCTATTCAGTCTGGAAAAGAGAAGGTACTGGGGAGACCTCACAGTGACCTTTCAGTATCTAAAGAGAAGCTATAAGAAGGAAGGTGACAAACTCTTTAGTAGGTTATGCTGTGAAAGGACTGGGGGAAATGGTTTCAAAGTAAAAGAAGGGAGATTTAGATTGGGAATAAGGAACGTGTTTTTTACAGTAAGGGTGGTGAGGCACTGGAACGTATTTCCCATAGATGTGGTGAATCTCTGCCCCTGAAGAAATTCAAGGTTTGACTGGACCAGGTTCTGGGAAGTCTGATCTAGCTGTAGATGTCCCTGTTCACTTCAAAGGAGCTGGACTAGATGACCTTTAAAGGTTCCTTCCAACTCAAATGATTCTATGATTCTATTAGTCACCACATTTTCTACCATGATGTTTTTTAATTCCAGCAATGGTTAGCAAATCAAGAACAAGAGTCCAAATCCGCCATCCAAGCATCCATTCTATAATCACTAATTTCTACCCAACTCCCATGTTTTATTGTTACTGTTTTTGAATTGTGAACCTAATACAAATTGTGAGGCCATGTGTACGAGTAAAAAGATACAAACCTCTGTAAATACACAAATCTAAAAATACCCCATACAGAATAGGCACTGAGTCTACCTTCATTTCACATTATTAACTCAATGTGGAATCTAGATGGCCCTGACAGGAAGCCTGGAGGCCTGAATTTCTAATTGTAACTTTACTATTAGTTTGTTCAGTGAAGTAAGGAAAGTTGCTTCCTTCTCCTCCCATCTGTAAAACAGAGTTAGTCAAGGCTACAGCCTTCAAAAAGCTTTTAAATCTACTTAAAAAAAAACAAAAAAAAACGGCCAAGTAAGAAGTAGGTATTTATTATTTTTTAATCACTGAGAAGTTTGAAACAAGCTATTCTCACAGTGTAAACCCCAAGGTTATACTTGACCTCTTCTGATTAGCTTCTGTTTGATAGGTATGTGTAGTAAGTATTTTGTGCAAATAAATTGTATTTTTGTCTTTCACAAGTGTTTTAGCTAAGAAGTTAGTTGTTTGCTTGGCATCCAAGACCCCCTAATTTCTCATGATTCAGTATGAAATTTAGAAAATGAGGTTGTCTGGCAAGGAAGTTATTATTAAAAAAATCTTGAGAGAAAATAAAGATTTCAGATACAAGACAGATATTGAGTACAATAAACTGAAGATCAGAAACAGGCAAGAAGTTGGCCTCCTTTCTAATGAAAGTCCATTAGGAATGCAGATAGACTGTGACTGCTTTTCTTTCTGACTTTATTAATTAGCACCCTCTGGAAATTCAAAATTAAAAAAAAAAGATGGTGAAAGGGAATGTTTGCCAGAATCACTGCAGCATGTGTCAGACCTCCTCACTTTTAAAACATGTACACAGACCAGTAATATTTTATCCATTCCAGCACAACTGAACTCAGTGGGAAAATTCCACTCAGTTCAATTCGCATATCAATTTACACTCAAGGGTAAAGTGGCTAACTCTCTCCTCTAATTGAACTGTTTCTATTATGGGTTCTGGTTTGCCTAAAGAGCATGGCGTTCAGTATATTAAAGGTGCCATGCACTGATCTGGTAGCTCAAACTTAATATGTTAAGTTATGAACAAGAGAAAATGATTTAATATTTTTTCATCTTGTTCCTTTTACTGCTTATTTTCACAGTTTCCAGAAGCAGATTAAGGTCTTCAAGACACTATTTCTAACAGAAAAAAAAAAAAAAATAGTATCTTATATGCTGTTTTTTGTTTGTTTTTGTTCTGTTTTGTTTTGTTTTAAAAGTCTAAATAGTTAAAAGCAAAAGAGAGAGGGGAAAGACAAGGAAGAGAAATATCTAGGGGAGAGTCCATGTCATTCTTGAATTATGTTTGCCCACCTTCATAAATAACTCAATGATTACATAACCCTTTTTTTTTTTTTTTGCATCAAGTTTGTTTAACAAAATAAGTATGCTTTTCTGCTCCAAAAAGTTCAATTTGCTGTGACAAGAGACAAAGGCAGCCAGAACTTAGAAATAAAGTACTCCCTTTACTTATAATGAAAAGGTACTCCCTTTCATTACATATTGTGCCCGAAAAACTCCAAAAGATTTTTAAGTAGTAAATCAAGATTGTGTATGAACAAAAACTAGACCAAGTACTTTTTAACAGAGAAAGCAGAAATAACTAAGTAAAACAACAGAAATAAAGTGATATTATGTGGAATGTTCCTTTCAGCTCTCTCATATTTGAAAGCATCTCCTTCTTTCTGGGCTTGGCTTCAGAGCAACTGACTTGATTGGGATTGCAGTGTACTCTGGGTAGCCTACTCTGGGTCCCTCAAAAGTTTTCTTTTCATCACCACTGTATTTCTGCAGCACGTCTGCCCCCTGCACTTTCAACCAGCTCCCTGCCCTCTGCCCATGCTGCAGGATCCTGATTAACTGAGCTGGACTCTGTCTTCTGCTCTGAGATCTCCTCACTAAAATAAAAGAACTACCTCCTTCGTGCCCTTTCACTCTCTTTTGAGAGAAACAAAGAAATGAAAACAAATGCCATCCATCACACATATATGTTCAGGAGCCAACGCTGTTTTCTGTTCTTCTCACAAAACATCAGTGCAGGCAGGAGAGCTTCATGATGATAATTGGGAAATCCATACTGGAACATACATCACTGTCTGCATCTGGTACTATTTCATATGCTCCGTGCAAAGATCTGAAAGGATGACATTCCAGCGGACAAACGGTGTTTCAAAATAATACTAATTTATTCTGCAGCCTTCCACAGTCTGCACTGAGAGCTAGTGGAAACAGATTGAACAGTACTACAGATCTCTCCAGCACAGACTCTTCCCCTACAAATGCAGAATTAAGTATTCATGAAGAAATTTCAAAGGTCTAAAATGACTGTAGAGCTTTCAAGATGCGACACTCTGAACTAAGACACACTGTCAAATAACGAGTCATAACTGGAAAGGCAAAATTTATCTCCTGAATACAACAGCTATTATAATTATTTTTTCCCTATCTTTGCTTTCACAAATTAGCTGAACTAAATTTCCAAAAAGGAACAGAAGTAAGTGACAAAAAAGGGAATTACCAAAAGGAAACATAAGAATAAGTGATTGTCACTAAACAGAACAGTTTTTTCCCCTTCCAGCTTCTTATTTTTCTCTAAGCACATAACAAAATGGCTGCTAGTTACAGTTTTCTGATCAAGAGAACACAGGATCATGTTAAGAAACAAAACCAAAAACAAAGAAACAAACAAAACAACAGAAGAACAATCCCCCTGAAGCTTTAGAAGCTCAGATTGATCCTTCATAACCTTTTTTTTTAGAGAATGCAATTTTTATTTGACGTATTTTTTTCTGCACTGTTGATGACTTAAAAAACAAAAACAAAAACAAAAACATAAATTGAAAATAACAACAACAACAAAGGAAACCACAACTATGTTTTGTTCAGTTTGCATATACCAAATTCCACAAAAAGCTTCCTTAAAATGAGCAATATGGAAATGATATAATAGCAAATTTAGAACACTCATAACACATCTGGACACATCCCATAAAGCACACCTGAAGAGCCAACTTGAATTCATATGTAAGTGCATTCATTGGGTTAGTACTAATGTGCCTTCTTTCACAGGGGTGAAACAGATGCACATTTGATGTGGCAATACTGAGAAAGTCACAAATTACCTTTAATTAAATTCCTCCATGCCAGGAATAATAAAATGCCAGGAATAATGAAGTCCAAGTGACAAATATCCCAGTATAGGCAAAAGGTGCTGTACCAAACTCAACAACAGTCTCCACTAGAGAGGAAACTAATTAATTTTGTAATAGAAAGCTGATTTTGCACCTCTGACAGTAACTCAAGGAATACTCTGCAAGTAGTACTCAAAGGATACTCTGTCCATCAGTGACTATGCACTGTTGCACACCTTGTGCACCAATGCGTATCGTTCCTACGCTTGTACACAGGTGACTCCAGACCCACTGTGCCTGATTTTTCATGACTTCACATATAAAAACCAAATAAATGTATTCACATAAAAAACATGCTCAAAAATTCTTCTCCACAAATTTAAATTCAACATGCTTAAATAGAGAAATAAAACATTGTTTATCACTATATCAAATACAGGACACCGCTTTTAATCTGCAGGATTGATGACAGAAAAACAAAAAAAGTGAGTGTGGATCCATTTTTGCATTTTTTCTGGAGAGGGAATGAGAAGGACAGCACTTATTTGTGTCTTTGCCTGGAAGGATATTTGATTACACATAAGGCAGCAAATGCATTGACGTCTTTATTTCCCAAGGGAAGTGACAAATCAGTATATACCAGGAGAAGCTTTCTCACTTCTCCTAGAACAATCCCCTTTGTTGCTCTGGGTGGTTGCCAATGCTCTGCCAACTTTTCTTTTTTCTTTTTTCTTTTTTTTTTTTGGTTGAGCTTTTATGATGTTTGCCATTAGGTTATCAACATCATAGATAAAACACCCAACACGCAAACACACAGATGCTTGGGAACATGAGAGGTTTTGGAGCTTAACTTAGAGAAAAATCAAAGCAGCTTTATTTTTCTCCTCCTGACATCTTCAACACCTCTTTTTTTTCTTTTTTGCTCGGAGTAATATGATTTATAAAGCGTTTTTCAAGCGCAGATTTATAAATATATATTGGAAACAAAGAAGTCTTAGCATATTAGTTTAGAAATATATTTTTCATATACACCTTCATGTCCTTCATTACTGTACCATATGAGATTAATATGGTGGCCGTGGATTCACATCTTTGCTAATAGAGATAAGAACATTTTTTTGAAATGAAGAACTCAAAGTTGTTCTACAAAGCCTAAGCTTCAAATAAAATTTTTGAAATGCAACAGATAATTATCTGTATGTACATATTTAGTTAATTACACTTATTATTCATTACTGTATATTTGCATCATTCCCTAACTTGATTCCTAAAAATGCTATTTTATTTTTCAATTCAGATTTAATTAAAGCTGCAAAAATTCCCAAGCTCTATAAAGTGCTTTAAATACTGTATTCAGAGTCACAGACTGCCCTGTGAGCAGGTGTCATTTCCATTCTGAGGAAATAAAGAAAATGTGTGAAGTCAGGCTCCTAAACTTAGGGAAAGTCCTGTCTGAACAACCTAGTGAACTTCTATGAAGAGAAAAGCCACTGATGTAATCTATCAGGACTTCAGTAAGGCTTTTCACACGGTCCCCCACAGCATCCTTCTATCCAAATTGGAAAGTTATAAATTTGATGGGTGGACTGAGGAACTGGTTGCAAGATCATACCTAGAGGGTAGTGGTCAGTGGCTCAATGCCTTAACAGACATAAGTGACAAGTGGCATCCCTCAGCATTCAGTACTGGTACCGATGCTCTTTATATCAGTGACATAGACAGTGGGATCAAGTGTACTCTCAGCAAGCTTGTTGATGTCACCAAGCTGTGCGATGCTGTCAACACACCTGAGGGACAGGATGCAATTCAGAAATACCTAGACATGCTTGAGAAATGGGCTCAGGTGTAACTTATGAGATTCAACAGAGCCGACTGCAAGATCTTGCACTTGGGTCACAGCAAGCCCTGCTATCAATGAAAGCTGGGGAATGATAGAACACAGCCCTGCCACAAAGGACTTGAGGGTACTGATGGATGGCAAGCTGGACATGAGCCAGCAATGTACGCTCACAGCCCAAAAGGCCAACTGTATCCTGGGCTGCATCAAAAGAAGTGTGACCAGCAGGGGAAGGGAGGTGATCCTGCCCCTCTGCTCTGTGCTGATGTGACCTCACCTGGAGTACTGCATCCAAACGTGGATTCCACAGTACAGAAAAGATGTGGACCTGTTGGAGTGTGTCCAGAGGAGGGCCACAAAAATGATCCAAGGGATAGAACACTTCCCCAAGGAGGACAGGTTGAGGGAGATGGAACTCTTCAATTTGGAGAAAAGAAGGTGCCAGGGACACCTGACAGCAGCCTTTCAGCACTTAAAGAGGGTCTATAAGAAGGAAGAGGACAGACTCTTTAGCAGGGTCTACTGTGAAAGAACTAGGGGAAATGGTCTCAAACTAAAACATGTGAGATTTATATTGGGCAGAAGGAATAACTTTTTTACAATAAGAATGGTGAGGCACAGGAACAGATTACCCAGAGATCCGTTACCCGTGATCCAGCTGTAGATGTCCCTGTTCATTGCAGAGAAGTTGGACTGGATGAACTTTAAACGTTGCTTCCAACTCAAACGATTTTATAATTCTATGAACTGCTTTACTGTTTTCACCTTGTATAGGCTTTATGTAGCTAAAACTCTATATTCAGTGGGGTTTTATTGATTTCTTTTTTTTTTTAATGTTAAGTTTCCATATGTGTGTGCAGGCACCTTTCTGGAAATGTTTTGCCTCAGAAATCCAGTACGTGAAGTGGCTGGTGAAACAGAATGCACTAAATTCGATCACTGTGCCAAATTCATATTGAAAATAGAAGAGCACAGTTCTATTACTTTCAATGAAATTAAAAAACATTTAGGAGTGTAGCTAAATACCACAATATAGACAGATCTTAGGAAATATATCTGGCAACTATGGAACTGACAAAATAAATGACTAAATCTGCCTGCAGAAAGTATATCTTCTTCAGTGAGCTGGGGAATGATTATTAAAGCTGCCGGAACTTACCACCTTTTCCATATAAGCAACATACATGCAAAGAAGCTGATGTGTGGGTAATTTCCTTGAATCAGGTCTCTCCACTGCTAGACTTCAGCTAATGTTGTAAACGTCGAAGTTGTTTAACACAGCAGAATGCATTCTTCACTGTAGAAAAGCTGCCGGGTCCCACTATTTGATATTTAATCTTTAAAACACTAGAGGGCTGCACACCTTGAAATGTCTGTACGTTTCCATATTGCTATGAAAGCTAGCTTTCTTAGTCGACTGTCTAAAGAGATCTAAAATGTTGCTTTTTTTAAAACCCCCTTTCTTCCTGTATTTTGGGAAAGCTGAAGTACCATTACCATAACTCTCTCATCATGTGTTGTAACTGTAATGGGATTACAAGAAGTCATTTTCAAGAATATTTCATCTATTTGAAATAAACATAATGTGATTCTCCATGTATTTACTTACATTGACTTCATGTATTTCAGGTTCGGTGAAGTCACAAAATTCCCCAGTGAAATAAGAGTTATACAATGAGAATAAATAGTATCTGCACATGGGAAGTGCTCTTTCTGTTTTGTATATGACACTGACTGAACTAAGTTAAGCTTCCTGTTGTAGAAACAGATTATTTGTTGTGATAAGCTGTCCTTTATCTCACCTTTGCTGGAGAAGAAGTGAGAATAAAATGACTGAATAAAAGATCGCAAATATGTTCCCTCTTTTTTTCTCCTTCCTAAGTAAAGGGAAGGAATATTCAAGCCAAGGGAAGTTGTGCATTTCAAATTTGCTTTGGATCTTTTAGAATTTATATTTGTTACTGCTTTTATTATTATTATTTTTTTTCTTATTCACAAGGATGAACCTCTTGTTGTAAGGCAGACTGAAATTATTCCAGGTGAACTTAAAAAGATGTAAAGTCAAAAGGCCAACTAAATAAATATGAACTTAGTTATTTTTACACACTGGATGCTTTTTTGAGAAGTCTGAAGTGCTTAAGGTTGTCACTGTTTGTTTTTTCTTGCCAGCAGACTACTGAATTGTGATCTCTGCTTTGCCTGAGGAAGGTAAAGACAAATTAAAGTCACTGAGTCTGCCTGCAGTGGGTCACCTTGAAAAGGAAAACCCTTAAAGGAACTGTTCTCTATGGCGGATTGTTTCAGAGAAATAAAGTATATACATGGCTTAATCCTCAGGACAACATAATGAAGACATATTGGAGAAGATAAGTATATACAAGTAGAAGGTATTTTCTGGATAAAGTGATATGTACAATCAGATAAATATGAAGAAAGGCTCAAATAGTTTATTTTATTTTGCACTGAAGTGAAGGAACTTGGTTATGCATGCAAACTAAAACAGACCCAAGAACCCAGTTTAAAAAAGAGAGAGGTGGGAAAAAAATACAACAGATTTACAGCACTAAAATGTTCAGTAATCTGTGAAGGAGAAATGCAAATATAACAAAACAAAACTTCCCTGTAAAGCAAAGGGGCAAGACAGCTACATCTATTTCTAATTACCAAAATGCTGTGTTCATAATATCATCTAGTTACAGTATTTAAAATTATTTAAAAAAATTTGAAAACACTCATAATACATATTAACATTGATTTTTCTTAAGTTGATTTGAATATATTTTTTCCATTTATCCTACTACATATTTACAATTGCAGTGCAAGTGTTATGGGAGAAAGGCTCTTTAGCAGGGTCTGTGGTGACAGAACAAGGGGAAATAGTTTCAAGCTGGAAGAGTGTAGACTTAGGTTAGATATAAGAAAAAAGTCTTTTACAGTGAGGGTGTTGAGGCACTGGAACAGGTTGCTCAGTGATGTGGTAATGCCTCATATCTGGAGACTTCCAGTGTGAGGCTGGAAAGGCCCTGGGCAACCTGATCTAGCTGTGGTGTCCCTGTTAACTGCAGGGTAGATGGACTAGATGGCCTTCAGAGTTCCCTTACCAACTCTAAGGATTCTGTGATTCTGTGAAGTCCAATCCACAACTTTTTCTTATCTTTTACACTGTCAGCATTGCAAACAGTAAAAAATTTTATTTACAGTATCCATGAAAGCACACACATATATATATTTTGCCATTGTGGCTTCGTTGCAGCCATTCAAAAGCAGCACAGTCATGTCAATAAGTATGCATTACACTATATTTTGCTCTAACAGAATGCTTTAATTTCTTTTATATACATATTTATATATATATATATATATATATATAGTGTGTGTGTGCTGTGCTTTGTCTTTAATATACTGATACCTTCTACATTCTCACAGATATTAACCAAGGGTAATATATTGGTAGCCAGAAATAAGCAATATATTTACTGCAAGTTCTAAGTATTTTGATTTTATGGAAGTTCATAAATACTTTACACAGCAACTCAGAAATTTCTGTCTCTCAATTTTAATGTCAGACAGTACTCAACAGTCCCTGATAAAAAAAATGAATTATTTTAAGGATTTAACTTTTGAAATGGGACTTAATGTTCACTATGTACAACCAACAAGTACATATAGCTAAATAATGAAAAGGCAATTAAAGTCTCCTTTTAAAAAGTATGGGATGTTCATCTGGTTGCTATGACCAGTTCATGACCAAGCAGTGTATTAAGCCTAGTTTCTTTCCCACAGTACATACATTTGTCCTGTGGTACCTTACCTGATGGGGAGATGATATATTGGATGTGATTAGGCTTTTATTAGCTAAAAGCCTGTCTTCTGTGGTAATATATATGTTGCAAACTAAGAATAATTAACCTAAAATCCAGCTACTCTATTTCTGAGAGGCAGGACTGAGTTAATGTTACCTTCTGGGTTTGGACAATGCATAGGAGTCTTAATAATAGATGTTTATGTTTCTTTAAGGAACTTTTATCTCACTTGCCTTTCAGCAGTGGGCCACAGTAACCTCAACTGTTCTAAAGCTCATCTTTTAAACAACGATGTTTAGTGGTGCACTGCATACCTAAATTTGGAGAAATATATTATGTTCATCATTTTTTCACAGCAAACCCCTCACATATTGTTTCTCTTAATTCCTTTTTTTTTTTTTTTCCTAAGCAGAACACTAGAAAATTCATAGAGTTTTTACTGTGAAGGAATGACAATACTCAATATTCAAAACATAATCCTGTACTGTACTGTGAACATTCATTCACATGTACACACAGAAAGAATGAGTGGAGCAATTCCACGTCCCTAAAAATACCTGAACCTTTTTCCATGTCTGCCCTCATTTTTGTCATCATTCTTATAAATGTAGGCCACATGGGGTTTCCAGACAATCCCTCTTTCTATTGCCAGCATGCATTCATCCTTAGAGCATTTCTGCCTTGCACAACAAAGACATACACATAAAGTCACATGAAGAGGAAGATGTATTACTTCTAAGAAAAGATGCAAGAGGCCTTTCATTCCTCCTTCATTCTAGTCACATAGAGGTTTGGTTGATCACAGTAACATCTTAGGACAAACCTGAAAACAGAGTCATTCATGTACTTTTAAGGAGATAAAGTTGCTAGGATGACTGCTTCTGTGGGAATTCTATGAATGGAAAAAATGTAGACTTCTGTGAAGGAATCCAAGCCCATTCAAACACAGCTCTGAAAAATGTCATCCATTTAGTAATTTCCACTGCAAGTAATCAGTCCCTCAAATTTGTATATTTGTTAAATTGAAAAGAAAAAGAAGAAAAAAAAAAAGACTTTAAACAAGATATACTGGTTAAAGAATCCATTGCAAAAACGACCACTGTATTGCCTGAAAGCATGACGAAGCAACAGCACCCAACGCACCTTTAGAACTAGGGGTCATAGCAATCTCATTATCAGTTCTGCTAATTTACTTATATTCTGACAGAGTTAAGGATTCTAGGGTTTAAAGACTAATTAAAAAAAAGAAGTGGATTTGCCCAAACTGGATAAAAGCAATAACCAACACAAATGGTAAATCACGGAATTTAATTTTGTGATTTATAATGTAATGGGAAAACCGACAACTAAGAGCTGACCTATGTTTCTTTGCTTTCTGTACCATGCTCATCGAGGTGAAACACTCAGACATATTCCTTTAATTTTTCAAAAGCAAGAAATTGAATAAAATACCCTTTCAGTGAGCCTGGCGTTTAAACAAATGACATTTATAATAGGAATGCACATTTTGCCTCCACTTCAGAACCTCTTTTTCTACTTTCTGAACAGCAGGTGCCTATGACAAGAAATGACAGACTATTTCCACTTCTATCTCCAGCTCCTGTATCCAGGTCACACTGACACATGCAGAGGGAGAGGGTGGCTTAATGTGGCAACAAAGCCTTCTCTGCTCTGGTCAGTGAGCTGCTAGACTGACACCCCAGACTGAACATCCTAGGCTGCTTTGTCCATGTGTGAGGACTCAACAGCAAAATATTTCCATTTGTTACTGAGCCTTTTTTTTCCACATTTGCTTGAGGACAGAGCCTATGATTCTGTGTGCTATGAAGTTTCAAGTCAACCATGAACAAATCTGTCTGATCCTCAAGGAGAATGTAGGAAGAAGGCACCAGAAAAGTGTCAGATTGTGTGGCTTTGCTTATTCATTTCCCAGTGGCTAGTCAAGTTCTAAGCTAAGAGATGCAGTGCTGCTACACTTGCCACCTACAGACTAGATCTCTCAATCTAGAAGTGTTTATTTAGAAATGCCAGTCAAATACAGCTAACTTTGAAATTAATTGAACAATGTATAGATATTTTTCAATCTATTATGCAACAATCATCGCCATTTCAATGGGCTATTGATACTTCCTTGGATGAAGTTTAATAAATGAGTATCTTATTTGGACTAGTTTATACTTTGAGACTGTTGGCAACTATATAAAAAAATTCTTAGAACAAATTATACAGTTCCTCAGCATTATGATACTGTATATCTAGGAACAGCTATTGTGAGTGGCAGTGGCTGTCTAAGAATATCTGCATGTTTATTGTTCCCCCCTGAGGCAACAAGCATTGTCTGAAAGAAAAGCTCTGTGCCTTGACTATCCCTTGAGAACAATAATTACTGCTATAGAGGAATATACTATACCAACCCTCAAGTAATTGAAAAAGACTGACAGGCAAATGATTTCTGTGTCCATTGCTCTTGGTTCAGATGCTCTGAAAGTTAAAATACATAGGCAGTGGGCCAATTTAGCCTTAGAGCTAGACAGCTGAATATACCAACATCAATGGAATTACAGCTTTTCATATTATTCCTGATTTTGGCCCTCTGCCTTAAAATAGAACTAAAATAAGTAATGAAAAAAACAAGCTCTGCATATTTACCATTGTTAATTCTAAATAATAACTGAAGTTTTTGGCATGCAGCTGAGTGCTTTTTTGAAGTAAACAGACCATATCTCCTGTTCATAGCTTTAGCAGAGTCACCTAAGTCCATAGATTTGACAGAGAATCTGGGCTGAGAATATGACTGACTGAAATACACAGGCAAGAGTAAATGGCATTAAAGTGGCTAAATCATGCTTGGAATTTTACAGTGAGTTCATAATAAAACTCCCTGAGATGGTACAAAAAATATCTCAAGCCAAAACGATCCACTTCTAAAACCAAAGAAATCTAAAAGAAATGTAAAGAAAATATCTATAGTAAGAAAAAAATAGGGACTACAAATTAACTTCAGATTAGGTCATCATCATAATGTAAATAGATAAGAAGCATTTACTTTCATACACTCTGAAATAATGTTTGTGGGCAACCAGAATAAAGTTGTGCTCAAATCTGAAGCCAAAGCAGCCTTGTTTCAACAGATTAGGATTTTACCCTTGGTTCAGGTTTAATTATCTTTATGCCACAAGTGAATTACATGAGATTGAAAAAAAATAAAAAAGACAAATACAGATTCATAATCTGAGTCAGCCTTCTCAAAGACAAATGCAAATAGAAAAGTTGCAACACCCAAATTTCGTATGTTAATATTTATTAAAAAGGTCACTAATTGTTGGTTGGTCATTTACTGGTTCATACGGAACATTGAGTGGATACAATTTTACTAATTATCAGTTAAAGTGGCAATGGTGTAAGAATTTTAATTGGAAGGACACTTGAAATATTTTAATAGATAGAAATGGACTGTCATTCTTAATAAAAACAATCCACAATATTTGTAATACAAATTAATCAATCTGTGGATTGCATTGTGTATCTCAGAAGCAACCTTTTGAAGGATAAAAACCCATGAAATTTCTTTAAATGCAGGTAAAAAAATTCTCAAGAAAAGAAATTGTGGTTCTGAGTACAAACCATCCAACTACATTCTCTAGCCAGAAGTAAATGACACCATACTCAGGATGATCTACTCTATAATTTATCAGTAACTGAGCATACAGCAACAGAACTTGAAATATGCAAGGATACAGCATAGTAGTCCTAGTAGCTACTTCACATGTTTTTAAAAATACCAGAATTGAGGGTGAATTTAAAACAATGAAAAACAGAAATGTAAAAATGATCTCAAATTGAATTTCTTCAAGATTCCAGGGGACAGAGAATTTCACTTTTTTTGTTACAATTTGCAGAATAATGCAAATAAGTTTCCTTCCATCTCTACTGTTCCAGTTTCAACCTTCTTCGTGGGAAGTCTTTCTCTATTTTAAACAAGTAACAAAACAAAAATAGCTGCAAGTAATGTAAAGGTGTTATCAGCTTTACTGACAAGATTTTTAAAGAACTGTTTAGTACATCATTTGATATTGACAAAATGGAGCAAAAAAAAAGCTACCTTGCTTCAGAATGCCCCATTAGCTTTTCCTCTGCTGAATAAATACTAGCCTACTCTACAAATAAGACAGGTGTACAAAATTAATACTGTGAGTATTAGAGGTAAATAATTAATCAAGTTTACATGATAAATAGCTACTTGAGCTTTACTAGACTAGAATCAACCAAGATAACTAAGCTGAGCATCATGAAGGGCTTCACTGAGAATCAGGATAAAAAATGAGATGGCGATAAAGGACATAGGTAGATATGAGTGACAGGAATTCAGAAAAAGGACGACACAGGAAACTACTCTTTTAGTTGGAACCCTAAATCTATCTTAATCAATTTTCTCTGTACTACAAGGTGTCCAAATTTTTTACCTCCCACAATCTGTATTTATTCTGTTCCCTGACTTAACTCAGTGCTTAGGTCACTAACGATGTCTGACTGGTTAACAGCCACACTTTTCAGAAAGGCACAGAGAAGAAATTGTCTTTTAAAAGGCAACCAAATATATCCTTTGTTAAGTTTGTTCATGTTAAAAATTGTTTAGCGTTGTGCTTGCATAGGAAAATAAGCAAAAGGTTACATTTTATAAACTACTAGATGTTCTTAATTTGGAATTTTGTTAAAGATGTATGATTATTTACTGGGTTTCAGTGCTTCAGCATTTATTGTTTTTATCACAGCTGCATTATACTTTGACAATGAGAAACCACACAGTATATTGTGATATATTTATAATACTCTGTAGGCATATGGTATGCTGAAGAGTAGCAGTAAAAACTATAATTGATCTGAAAAGACAAAATACTTGAGCATTATTTTATCATGCAAATCTTCATTACTCTCATGAAGACAGAAAAAGCAAAGGTTTTATAATGAAAAACTTGAATGGCTAATGATAGCACTCCTCAACTCCTCATCCCTTCATATGACACTCTAAAAGCTGACTGACCAACCAGTTCTTTTGACAGAAAAAAATCCTTTTGAGAACTAGTCCTTTTGAGAAAAATATTTCATACTGTTCCAACATGAGTCAGGCCCAATTTTAGTAAAACTGTGTCTGGTATTCTATTCGTTGGTGACCTTATTTCAGATGAACAGCTGCCCTTCCCTTCCACATTCACTCTCTTCAAGAGATACCTGAAAAAGCTGTGATGTCAGCCTCTCACAAATGCTTTTCTCTTTCTGATTGCTTTTTATTTATTTATTTATTTATTTTTCCTATCCCACTCTCTTAATACTTTGCAATTTAAAGTACTTCATGTGCAGAATTAATGAAAAATACGTTCTCACACATGACCAATGCTTCCCAGGACAAAATGTTCTTGTATCTTCTTTTTACCTCAAAATCATATGATTGGCATCAATCTACTGGAAACAGACATCTTAATTAAAGAGAAAGACCAAGCTTCAAATCAAGGCAATGGCTAGATGCAGTTTCAGTACTATTTCACATCCTTTTTAAAAACACTGTCTCCCCTCAGTCTTGCCATGTCTTTCATTCATGAGAAGTGTCTAATTTTAGTTTTCATTTTCAACTGGTTTGTTATTTCTATCACAAGAGGAATCAGTATGTTAACATGGATGTATCCTTTATACTTATATTTGCATTAGTATAATTTCCGCTACATATGAAGTGTTATGAGACTAATTCTTACATTAGCATAAGGCGACCATTTCTTTTTCTGAGTGTCAAGATGTCTCTAGTAGATAAAGCCAAATTAATGCATAAGATAGCCCAAATATTTCACACCGGTGCAAGAGTCTATGAAAAAAGATCTGAACCTGCAAAAATTCAATAGCCCTGATTAACATAATCACAGAATGGATGAGGTGGGAAGGGACCTTTGAATGTCAACTGGTCTTCCTGCCCTGCTCAAGGAAAGATATCCTTTCTGAACTGGACAGCTGTTAATGAACTGCAAGGACAAAGACTCCACAACATTTCTGGACAACCTGTTCTGCTGTTCAGTCACCTTGCACAGTAAAAAAGGGTTTTCTTGTGTTCAAAAGGAACCTCCTGTGTTTGTGTTCATTGACTCTTGTCCTGTGACTGGGCACCACTTGGAAGAGTCTGAGTCCATCCTCTTTGCACCCTCACTTCAGGTGCTTGTATATATAGACAAGATCTTCCCTTAGCCATCTTTTTTCCAGGCTGAAGAGTACAAGCTCTGGAGAAATGCTCTAACACCTTTATCACCTTTGTGGCCTTTTGTTGGACTCTCTCCATAGCTTCATGTCTCTCATATTCATGGAAGCCCCACAATAGATATAGTACTTCAGGTGTGACCTTACCATTGCATTTTCTGTGCTTGGGTAATGTCTAAGTCAACAGAACCAGTCCTAAGACTAAATGGAAATATAGTCCAGTAAGACAGTAAGGTTAGGATACAAACACTGCAGTGTCAGTATATTCCTATTTACTCAGGTTAGGAGAATACAGTATTGCAGCTATGTTGTTTTTGTAGCTGAGCTCTCAATACCAAACCATGAAACTACAACTATGTCAGTGGCATAATGGTCTATCAGGAAATATGCATATTATCATCACGAGGATGAAAATATTTTTCTTGGTTTGTTTGTTTGTTTATTCATTTATTCATTTATTTATTTAGTGTTATTTTAATCTCTGTTACAGTAAGGAATTTCTTCAATGGCAGACACTGTTTTTAGCTACAGTAGACTTCCACCAAAGATCTCCTCACAACATATTCTTTTGGACAGTCTGGAAGACAATCAGAACAGTTATGAGTGAATTTCTAAAACTAATTTCCTTCTATTTTACTGTGAAGTTTATACGATGTTACAGATCGATAATGAAACACTTAACAATCTTTATTTTCTCTTTTCTAGGGCTATAGTTGACCATAAAAATGGCGTTGGTTTTGAGCATGTTTGAGTATTTTTCCTTTCTATGTCCATTAGAAATGCCCTCCACTAATATAAATGTCTTACCATAATGAAATGCATACATGCTACATACATATGTGCGGGTGCATGTATTTTCTAAATCGTAATTAGATTACGAAATAAGTGTTATAGACAGGAGACTATTTATATCAGTGCAACCACAACAGCACTCATCAACTCAGAATATGGTCTCCTTTTCCCAGACAAACCTTCATTCATTTAGAACAGCTTTTGAATGTGGCAGGATTGAATTTCATGAAAGCAACCAAATTTAGAACAGGCACAACATAGGAGCAACGAGCAAGTTTTCTTATTTGCTCTTGGTTGTTCTCTCCTTCACAATATCCTTGACCCAAAGTAACCTCTGCTAGTCATGAGGTTAAAAATAGTCTCAATGCTCATTGAGCCCTCCTTTTATTGTTGTCTATAAATTCATAGAAATCCATATAAATTTTTGCTTATACAGTAGAAATTTACTTGATCCAATACTAAATTGATAATATGTGTATAGCAGAGACAGCTAAACAGGAATTTAAGAATCTTTTCAAAACAGTTTTCTGTACTAATTTATTCTGAGGGCCATGGTTACACACTGTATCCATGCTCAACTATATTCACAATGAAATCTAATTTGAATTAAGAGTCTATGGATTGTTTTCCATACATCTGCAAAAACTTAAAGAAGGTAACAACAGGAAGACTGATGCAGTTGGTTTCTAAGTCATAATTTAAATGATTTTTACATATATTATTTATCAACACGAGGAATGTGGGTAGCAACTATTAAAGGCTTCTTCTTTGGTAACGGTGGAAATGGGGAAAACCTTAAAACAGAGAGGACAAAGCAATCATACACAACTGAGAGCTACTCAGCCCAAAGGAAATAGCAAATCACTTTTTCAAACTACTCAAAGGTGCTTGCTAATATTGTAGCAATCTGCTGTGAAGTCAACTTCTCTTTTGTGTTAGATTTGCATAGACAAGATGTTAATCAATTCAGAATCTCGGACATTTATGTTCCTCAGAGTTACAACTAAAAAGCTCTCTGACATCTCTATAAATGGAAATACTATGAAATAATTGCAGAGAGCACTCCAACTCCTTTTCATGTACAGACCTTTACCCATCACATGTAAAACATCAACAACAAAAAAGTAAATTTTAAGTACCTGGCTAATTATATGCTAGTGAACAAAATATGTGGACACTCCTTTGTTACATTTCACTTACAGCTAAAATTCAGCAACTCAGATTTAGCTTTATGCATTTTACCTAGCAGTATACTTATTTTTGCAGTGTCCCTGTTCAGCATTCATCAGGTATATAAATACTTAAGTAGACCCACAGGTATTGGAAAAAAGAGGGGAGGAGAATAAGGGTTTCCTTGACCACCCTTCATTTTTAAGAAAAGCCATTTCTTATGCCATTTATCATCGGATTATATGCAAATCTGCTGCTGAGAATAGTTCCTAGATCCCAGATGCCAAATTATAGTCTCAGATACATGGCATGCATTTCTGAATAGCTTAAACAATCAACTTTTGTGCTACTATTTTTAATACATGCAGATATTAAACAGCAACTGATCTAAAGTTCAGCTCTGACCCCCTCTAAATGTTCAGTTCCTATTCCTGCTTTGTGTGGGAACATATCAGACCTTTTATATGGATATTATGAGATAACCAATTTTTAACTTGAGGTCTGTACTTAGCATGTACATGCAACAGATTTTTTTAGCATTCTCTTTGGTGTATCTGTCATTCTTATTCGCAGTTTGTACTTCAGAAGTACACGTGTTCTTACTTCAGAAGGCAGCAAGAAACAGCATGTTCATGAAGTCATGGTGATTGCTGCAGTTTTCATCTCTGTTTTTTGGAGTATTGTAAGGGTGAATCCCTTTTTTTAAAGAGCTTAACACCTAAGGAAAACAGCAGCATAACAGAATGCAGAAGGGATATATAAAAAAGTGTCTTTGAATCTGCTCTCTATCTTTTAAGTAACCATGAAAAGTGAGAAAAGAACTATGAGTTAACTCCTGCTAGATGGCATGTGCTGTTAGTACAATGACTCCCGTACAAATTTGGGCAGAGAAAAACATCTTTGTCTTCCATAGGTTGCAGACTACGGGGACAATGTCTGCAAATAGCCTCAGTTACTTCAGTTAGAGGATAAATCATCTCACAGGTAAAATCCAGAGGATCTACAATTCTTCATCCTAATTTCCACAGAGTTACATTGGTATGGGAGCCCTTTTATGTCCCTATGTGCTTGGTGACTTCAGATTGTGCAAATAAAATATCATGACTAAATAGAAGAAAATATCTAACATAAGCCCAGGCATTTTACTTATGCCTATGACTGAAGTTATGTACATGGATTTTTAATATCTAGTTGTGCTGCTGCTAGATGTCACTTCAGCTGCTGAAGGGAAATGAAAACATCACACCCTGCTTTGATGGTTGCACACATTGCTTCCTGTGGGTGCTTGTATCACCAAATTTCTGAATGGTGTTCAGAAAGACCATGACAAGCTGAAAAAGGACTCCTCACTCCATGATAGTGGAAATACTACCTTCTCTTTACTTGTAGTTAAGGAAGTAAAGAACGAAAAGGCTGGCATGTGCCCTGAGATATTCACCCAGGTAAATTCTCCTCTTGTTGCCCCTTCATCAGTATAAAATCTGTGTTACATCCTAAGATGTGTCTGTTTTGATGAACTGTGAAATAAAGGGTAGAATCTAGATGAAGATGTCCAGATTTCCTAATGTAGGCATTCATTAACAGTTAGACTGCAGCAGAGTGGCTCAGGTGTCAGTTTGGAGAGAGGAAACAGGTTTGTGCTTCTGCCCTGGTTCAGTGACCTTGCTGTAAGAACACTGTGATTCTGCCATAGCAGAAGATTAAGCATTAGAGGCAGGATAAAAGTATCTTATCCTTAAACAAATGTCCCTTTCAAAAGCTTAATACAAAGCAGGTCTAGAAAGTCTGCAGCTATAATGATTTCGTGTTTTGCTGATCCTGGCCTTTCCCACTGAAAGACTATTTAGTGGTCCCTAGTGGAAAGTTGAGATCAGCATTTAAATGCAAGTCTATCTTTTTAACATAAGTCCTTAGCAGCCCAGCAGCTCTCAGTGATACTGTGAATTTATAAATAGTTATGCATAGATACAGACTGATATATATATATCTGAAATGCATATCACTCTTTTATGATTGATGACTACATTCAGGCTATTTTCTGCAAAAGCATTGCAATTTTGGGTGGCTTTTTTTCTCCTTTTCTTAATTAGTGAAAATGCAAAAACAATGCCGAACAAGGTCTTTTTTCCTGTTTGAAACACTTTGCATACAGTCAGGGACCAATTATAGATATTTCCTATCCCCTTTGAATTTCTACACCTGAGAAATATGCCTTCCTCTCCTAGGTAACAGGGATGCTAAGCATGGATTGTGGGGAATACCAGGGAAATATACTGTTCTCTTTCTAGTTTTGTACAAGAATCCTTGCCAGCTATTTTAAAGTGACAGATAATGTTTAGTGTCTAGTAAACTACAGTGATTATGAAAGAAAAGCAGGAATCTGAAATACAAGTAATACAACAATTTTGCTAGAGCAATCTGTATCTCCTATAGCTGTTATTTTCTTCCTCTTTTCCCTCCTGCAATAACTCCAGACAACAAAACTCTTCAACCCAAAAGATTAACAAAATCCTTTTCTGTGTGCTGTGCATCCTATTGGTTACATCACTTAATGCTAAAGAAATTTTCAGTGGGAGGTCTTTTGGAAAAGCTCATCAGTGAAAAAAAAAAAAAAAAAAATCATGTTCTAAGGTTAAAGCACCACTAGCCAGATCATTCAGCTCCTTATCTTACTTTGTTATCAAGAGAAACCTGGCTAAATCAATCTTGGCCTACCTATATACAGTAAACCAGACAGACAGGCTCGCTTCGTGCTTCTGTGTCTACACAATGCAATTTTACTTCCCACTGTGCTGGTGAAGCAATGTATGCACTCTGGTATGACCTTGTCAAACCTCATCAAGTAGCAAACATAAAGATCAGGATCCCCAACATGGGCTCTCACACCCTTTAAGTCTTGGCTCAGAGGGTCTCCTTCCTGCCTTCATTAGGAACAGGACATACTGCATTTTGTGACTGGAAAGGTTTCTTGGCCTGTTTTAACCCATGCTTCACCTAATTCACTACAAATATCTGCATTTCCCTGCCTCTTCAGTCAGTATGTGCCAGAGAAGAGTTTCTTAGCTGCTGTGTCTGCCAAACTTTGGGATGACTCAGTTTGGATTTGACTGTCAAGAGCTCCCTGAGCCTCTTTGTTCTTTCATGTTCTTCACCTGTGGCCAAACACAAGGCATTTAACCTCTCAGCTTTGATTTTTGTCACTTGTAAAATGTAAAAAATAATATCTAGTAACTGCCACAAAAAAAAGAAGTCAATATTTATCATTGATAACCAGAATGTACAATCTGAGATATTGCACTTCAGCCTTCACCTTCCTTCCCTCAAAATCAATGCAAAGTTCTCATTGACTCAAAGAGAGCATATAGCTTTTGCTTATTTTAGTATCTAGAAACAGTGTGATCACTGAGATATTAAAGCTATGGTAGCCATAGCTTTCATCCAGACTTTTAGTAACAGTCATGACTTTTAACCTTATTTTGATAGAGAAGAACCAAGAGAATTAATTCAATTTTGGTTTTATCAGAGAGTAAACTTTTTTCAGACAAATAAACAAATACACAGTTGTAGTTGTTCATTATAGCATGCTTAAAGGCTGATCCTGTTCACACTGCAGTCATTGAGAATATGAACCAGCTTCCATGCAAGGAAGATAAAACTTCCATTTAATCTTCTGTTATCTCACAAATTAAATGATTGGAAGGATTTCAATCAAATTTAATAGCAGTCTGCCCAAATCTGGAATCACAGGTTGGTTTTTTTTCCAAATCAGTGGATGTTATTACTTATCATTGCTCACTGTAAGCATTTTTTTACACACAGTAACAGCAACAACAAAAACACATTTTTCATCTCAGGAGCTTCTGGTCTAGAAATAATAGCAGCAGAATAAGAAGGCAATAATGTACAATAGAAGTGGGACAAACACTACTAAGTCACACAGATTCCTTGACATAATTTTAACAGTTTCATAGGTATTTTTCTGAGAGACTTGACAGTAGATAAGAAAAGTATAGCACTTCAGTAAGAGTTCAATCAGGAAGGCACACAGTCATATAAAAGTCAATAACAGAACTATTTCTACAAACTACGTATTAGGACTGATTAGGTGACTTCTGATACTGCTCAGTCCCCTCTATAGAGGCAGTTAGACCCTCTGGGTTTTCAGTCAGGATTAGAAAATAACATGTTTGATGGATAAGATCAACCATGCTTATATAAATATAATTTTTGATAAACTTAACCACAACACCATGTCATACAGCTTATGAAGCTCCTGCCTTGTTTTACTTATCACATTCAGAAGAAATGTGAGCACACCAGCTACATGGGAGGAATAAACATGCTGTGTTACCTTTCAAATGAGAGTATAATCCCTCAGCTAATTTCAGACATGAAGTCCTGGATTTTTTTAGGAGGCTCCAAGCAGACATAGAGGTCAGGCTCAGCCAAACTGCCTGCTTCAGTACTAAAACTGAATAGCATATGAGACTGAAAAAATTAACAGTAAACTTAAAGCTATGTATCCTCAGTATCTGAGCCTGGAAAAAAAAGGCAAAGAAATATTCATGTTAATATCTTCAACAATGACATCGACAGTGAGATCAAGTGCAATTTTGCAGATGATGCCAAGCTTTGTGCTGCAGTCAACGTGCCCAAGGGACAGGATGCCATCCAGAGAGACCTGGACAGGCTCTGGTAGTGAGCTCAGGAGAACCTCATGAGCTTCATTAATCCAAGTGCAATGTCTTGCACCTGGGCCATAACAACTCTTCCTATCAATACAAGCTGAGGGCTGTAAGGATAGAGCACAGCCCTGCCAAAATGGACTTGGAGATACTGGGGGATGGCAAGATGGACATGAGCCAGCACTGTGCACTCACAGCCCATACAACCAACAGTATCCTGCACTGCATCAAAAGAAGAGCACTCAGCACATCTAGGGATATGATCCTGTCTCTATTCTGTGCTGGTGAGACCTCACCTGGAGTACTGCATCCAGGTGTGGAGTCCTCAGCACAGGAGAGACACAGACCTGCTGGAGTACCTCCAGAGGAAGGCCACAAGAATGATCCAAGGGATGGAACACCTCCCCGGTGAGGACAGGCTTAGAGAGCTGGGACTTTTCAGCCTGGAGAAGCAAAGGTGCCATGGAGACCTGATGGCAGACTTTCAGTATCTAAAGAGGGGCTATAACAAACACTATTTATAATAATCACAATACTTTATAATAATAATAAGACTCTTTAGCAGGGTTTGTTCTGATAGGACAAGGAGAAATAATTTCAAAGTAGAAGACAGGAGATTTAGATTTGACATAAGGAAGATATTTTTTTTTTTTCAGTAAGAGTAATGAAGTAGTGAAACACGTTGTCCAGAGAGGTGGTAAATTCCCTGTCCCTGGAAGCATTCAAGGTCACATCGGACCAGGTTCTGTGCAACCTGATCTAGCTGTAGATGCTTCTGTTCACTGCAGGGGACTAGATGATCTTAAAGGATCCTTTCCAACTCAAAAGAGTTTATGTTTCTATTTCTATTATTTTCTGTTGGTATAATTTTCATTCCATTTTACTGATAAAAAAGTAAAACCAAGGGAATGTCTTCTTCACAAGTATATATCCTTTTTTTTTGTTTTTCAGTGGCAACATAAGAGTAGTCCAATTCAGAGCCTCCACGGACAGGTAAAATAAGTTTTCAAATCTCTGATTAAATCAAGTTCCTTTCAATATGAAAAGACCTGAGCATTTCCCTGAAAATGTCTTCAGCTTCAAAATGATTTATGTTCCTGCTGAATGGCAAGAGAGGAGAACAATCTGAAAGCCATTATGTCTGATGGCAAAAATGAAGGAAGGCAGGCAGGAAGGAAAGAGGGAAGGAAACAGGAAGATTTATGGCGTGTTTTCATATCAACATACATGTGTGCTCATGTACAAAAAGTAACTTTGCTTTTTTTAATAACAATTTTGTTAGACACTAATCTTTTTAAAGTAGCCATAGGAATATTGTGCAGCATATGCTGCTAATGTTATGTTAGCTACAAGAAACGAAAAGTGAAACAGAGGATACTTCTGAAAAAGAAACTGTATCATTCAGATTAATACCATTAAGTAAGAGAAAACAACTCAATATCTGAAGTGGACCAATTTTTCCTCCTTTCAAAACTGATATACCTGTTTGCTATTCACTACTTTTTGCTGGTAGGTGCCAACCACCATGCTGTTACACAAAAGACTGCATGAACATTAAGTGGTTGAAGAAAAAGATCCTTTTATTTTAATTTCAATTAAAATTTAATTTCAATTTCATTGTAATTAGACCCATCTATACATATAGAATGATCAGACAGGGAATATCAAGTATATTAGTTTTATTTGTTTAGGTATGGTCATGACTCTTATAACAGTCTTTCAAATAAGTATGGCTTCCAAGAGTCAGACATGCTTCCTTTATCCAGTAACCATGTGTTCCCATCTGAGATAGCATCCACAGACTTTGAGTTCTGAATATTCATGATTAATCACAAGGATACCACCAAAATATTATCCACTATGGAAGTAGGATACCGATGAGAGTCAGACTAGATATTGCAGAAAACTATCATATGTAAATTATTTATCAGTAAGTGGTGCACCCTCTCACTTCTTGTTGAACTTTACACAATAAAATTTTAATCCAGCCTTATAATCTAAACAGGAGCAAAGCATATCCTCTATATGTAACAACACAGATCTTGTCAGTTCCAACACAGACAACACTGACACAGACAACATCAGGGCATAGTTTAGTGGTGCCTTGAAATAGGGACAGTTCTCAGACTGCAGGCAATGCTCATCTTAATTTTGGGAAAGAGAGTCTAACTGCACAGGTATGAGCTGTATCATCTAGTTACCCGCAGAGCTGAAAAACAGGTTCTTGAAATGGCCAGTGATTACAGCAGGTTTTTTTTTTATTATTCTTTGTGGCTCTTTAGATTTACATATGCATGTAAATGTGTGGAAACATCTACACAAATAATTACCTAAAATGTTGCCTAAAATGTCTTTTTGTCAATTAAGATGATGCTGTCTTTAGTCTAAATCTACAAAACCCATGTTACTTTATTTTTTATGAAATCTCCTAAAATAGGGCTATTCTCTAAGAAGCAGTATTTCTTCAATGTGGAAAGTGATAACTACTCATATTGTCAGAGGAAGAATGAGGAAAGAAGTATCATTACTGTCATGGTTTTCTGATTTTTTGTTATCAGTATTCCACATCATAACATCATGTGAGGTACTGAGAGTTAAAGAATTAATGCTCCAAGTCCATGGACTGCCTGGCTCTCAGAAGAGAACTACGTACCCCAGAGGACTTTTCGTTCCCATTTTCCCCCACAGAGGGGAGGATAACACTGAAAGCTAGTTCAGAGAGTTTCTCTTTTGCTGGTCATCTCAACAGTGGAGGTTCCCTAGCCATCTCACCTTCAGCTTTAGCGTTAGGCCTTTGGTTTTGGACACTCTCATTTTATTTGATTTATTAGCTTCAATTCCAATTATATTGTATTACTTGGCATTCCGATATCTTATTTAGTAAATCAGTTCCTCCTCAGATCATTGTCACTGTTTTGTTTTTAGGCCCATCTCCCTACCCTTTCCAATTTTCCCCCTTCCCCTTTCCTGGGGTGTGGGTCCACGGGTCCTCCGCCCTATTAGTCACAGAGCTGGGCTGAACCGGCCCGTAAACCATTCACAATTACCTTGTTTACTTTTGAGAGCAAGATGGCTGGCACTGTTCCCCCCTAAACTGAGGAAGATATGGAAGTGTAGCAATGACACTTGTTGAGAATTCTGGCAAAGGAATATTTGCTGAAATTTGCTAAAAAATTCAAAACTAGGAAAATAGGAAATAAAGAAGCAGTGGATAGATATGCATAAGACAAGGATAGATGTAAAGGAGAGAGAAGGGGAGAGAAGATGTGAAGGGAAGGAAAGGGAAGGGAACAGGAGGGAAAGGGCAATTAACCAATCACATTTTATTCTAGAAGTTTTCACCTTTGCAGCAGTTCACATAGAACCAGAAAAAGCAACAAATCTACTAGCATATATTTTAATCAGAAAATCAAATGACTGTCGTTTCTGTAAAGGTCAAACATGACTGTGTCTCAGGTTTGTGTTGCATACCTTCCCAGATCACTAGTCTTAATAGACCAGGGTCTCACAAAAAGCCTTTCTCAACATACGGTTTCAGAGCTTTAATCTGGTTGCTGCAACAACAGCAAGTTCTTATTTAAGGCCAGTGTACCCATTAGTTAGGGCTCTCAGTTTTTATGCCTACTTTATTGTGACTGTGGAATTTAACACTGTAACATTTTTTCTCTATAGTTCTACAGTTCTCCATGGAGACATGTCCGTGTCTACTTGTGTTGATTGGAAACTAATTTATGGGACAATATTCTTCCTGACCATATTTTCTCTTTGTACCCGCTATCCATCACATTCAGAGCCCCATTAACACTGTACATCGCAGAGTGGTCACTCAGACATACAAACTGCACCTCTTCTATATACAACAAACATAAGTAACATCTTTTAAATATATGTAAAATAAAATATTTGAATAAGGAATGAAAAAAGTCTAAATTGATCAATCTTACCTGTACTGTGAATGCATGACACACCGTGTCCTAAATATTTGTTTAGAGCATGCCTACAATCTCTTATATAAGCAGGCTTAGATATCTATTTCATTGGGAATAATGGAGAAAAAAAACCCTATGTTTACATCTAAAATTTAACCTGAACATATTTCAGAGCATAGGAGGGGGTATGTTAAATTTTCATTATTCTTCATTTCTTTACTGAACAGCTTTCTAATACAAAATGTCTGAACGATGCAACAAGCAGATCTCTAAGACTTCTGTATCCCAGGGGAGTTGTTCATCAAGTAGGATATACAAGAAGCACCTTCGTATTTGCTGTCCTAAATCCATGAATCCTGAATCCCTGGATGCACAACTGGCCCAGTTTCAATAGAATGCGTTTATTTTAGAAAGTGTTTTTTAGCTTAATTCTTTCCTTCTTCTTCTTATTCAGCAAAAAGATTGATATACCATAGGCATTTTACCCTTCTTCACTTTTTAGTCTTTGATTACTAGAGAAGTGTCAGAGAGTAGCAGCTGTTTGAGTGCTAGGCACTGACTTGGAAGATTGAAATTCCTGTCCTTGCTCTGAAACACATTTTCATGTTACCCTGAGAAAGCTATAGAAGCAGTATATGCCTCATTTCTTAACTGTAAAATGGAAAGATGAAAAATCTTTAAAATCATGCTGCATTATATGGTATATTACATGGCATATACATTACAGAATATGAAAGGCAATCATATCCTATGGCAAAAGCAGCTATATTCACATTGTAAATATAAATTAAGACTAGTTAATCCGAGAAAGAGGGACATATTTTTCACAGAAGTGTCACATATTCCAATCAGCTCTAATACCAATTGACTATAAGTCACTTGTGATCCTTGTATTGGCATCAGTTTGCTTTAGGCTAAGCTCTTTCACAACCTTGTGATATTTGAGCTTCCAATACTGAAGGTATTTCAATTAATTTTAAAGGATCAGTGACATATTTTCAACAGTAAATAATTCTGTCTGCTTCTGGAAAAGCCTTTGTTTCCAATCTTTTTTTTTTTTTTTTGGCATAAAACACCTGACAATGTCTATTCTCAGTACCGAATAAAAATAGAGAATGGAAACCAAAGTGTAACAGGAGAAAAAGAAAATGGTGATGCCAATGAGAGTTACAAGAATGCAGTGTTGATAAAAACTGCTGGAAAAAAAAGTCAGTGTGAAAGATGGGGAAAAAAAGGGAAAAAAAAAAAAGACTGTTGCTACCTGGAGTGGAAGTTGGATAGTACCTGAGTAGCCGCTGATCAAATATTCACTGTAAAGCAAAAGAAGAAAACTA
>VXAB01002545.1:21332-47845 GCA_013399175.1 Odontophorus gujanensis | reverse complement strand
GGGGGGGGGGGGGGGGAAGGGCTCACAGTGTTTTACTCTGTTTCACCTCTGAAGTGCAAATAATAAGCATATTAGTAAATCTGCTGACATCCAGCACCTTGGTGCAAGTGAGCACCGTTTTCTAGGTCTGAAATGCATTGTCAAGTAGAATTCTTGTCAGGGTTGTCTAATGTATAAGCAGAAGTCATTATGTTTACACCCAGAAGATAGTTTGATGGTGAATTAAGGGCTGACCTTCCTATCATAGCATTTATTAGAGCAGGCTTTACAGTAAGCTCCATATAATGGCTCAAAATCAGGTTAACTCTTGGTGTGCCATGCCTGAACTGGTAGCAGACTCAGAGTGTTAAAGCTCTCCGATAAGATGTGGGTGGCTTAACTTTTCAACTGCTTGCTGTGCTGTGGCTGAAAGGTAACTCTTGCACTTGTCTATTGCCTTGTTGTTGTTACCCTGCTTGGAATAGGAGGTGCTTTAATTGAGGTATTGTAAAATGCTTCTGCTGGTGGGTAACTGCCAGGTTTATTTCAGAGACCATCAGACAGTCTTTGTTTTCTGACTACGCAAAGGAAATTACAATATAGTGTACTCATAATCACATTATCTTTTTTTTATAGCAGCAGATCATTTTTATGACACTGTAGATGTGCAAAGCCCTGATCGATACCTTGATCGAGACTTGCTATCCTTTTAAGTTATGCGACTGCCAAATTTTAGACATGAAAATATTCCAGGTAAAGCATTATTGGGCTTTGTAATTTTTTACCACATCTAAAAACAGTTGCTGAGCTTCACTGGATGTGAAAGCATTGATTTTTTTGGTAATACTTTGAACTGCTGTCAGAGTTGGTCTGTTCTGATGTAGCATTATCTCTTCTGTTGAAGGAATAGTTTCATTTTTCCAAATAATTGCTGTTCTTCTCATTTTTGATGAATAGTGTGTTTAGAAATCTATACTTTATGGCATGAAACGTTTGAGTGCCTCTGCGTCCGAAAGTATCCAAGAAATATATTAATACTTAACATACCTCTGAAGGTTTTTCAGATTAATTTGATAAATGTGTTGAAGTACTTATCTTACTTTCCCTGATGTCTAGTTTGGGAGCTCTGAACTTTTGGTAGAAGTGAGGAGATTAACACTGGGCCACTGTTTAGCCTGTTTATGACCAGGTGTGGTCCTGTCTTCTGAGTAACTGGAAAGAAATGACAGCAACTGATAGGAATGTTACACGTTTACAGATGTCTGCTTGTATCTGAAGTTGAAGAATGAAGTATCTGAGCTGCTGCAGTGCAATCAACATGCTCTGCAAGTGCTCTGCAAACCCGTGTGATCTGTGGCAAGAATCCCCTAGCATGGAAATAGGCTGAGCAAATTGATGTGGGTGTTGTGTCACGGGGGGGCTGTAGGCCCAGTGGAATACTGGAAGTCTGTTACTGAAGTCTTTTTGGCCAAAAATAGGTAGAGAATCACATTGTCTGTAGTGACTTCATCATCTGGCACCATCGTCCAGGAGCTGGGTAGTGGTGCTGGCACTTG
Organism: Odontophorus gujanensis; assembly: GCA_013399175.1. Lineage (NCBI taxonomy): Eukaryota > Metazoa > Chordata > Aves > Galliformes > Odontophoridae > Odontophorus > Odontophorus gujanensis. Next base: position 46,310 of record VXAB01002545.1, on the reverse strand, counting down.
TGGCACCACACCCTGCTGCAGCAGCTGGGGATGCTTCTCAGCCCTTCTATGGGCACTACCACCTGTGCCTGGACAGCTAAATCCTGGCTGCTCTATTATTGTAAAGGACAGCATCTTAGGGTCATTCTAAGTATGTCCCTTTGATCCTACAGAGATCAGAAAATGTAAGAAACTATTTATGCAGAAGTGTAGTTCTGGGTGGTGGATTGTGACCTAGAGGAAAGAATGCAAACAATGCAGCCATGGAGAGGAATTTTAAGGCATGTATGTGAGGCTGTCAAAATGAAAATTGCAGGCAAAAAAAAGTGAGCCAGCAGTCTAACTACAATTGATATCCAGATTAAGTAAACAATTACAGCCTGCCAGGGGAACTGAAGTTTCTTCAGGTGTAAATTCTGGATTTATTTAGTGGTTACCTTTTTTGCCATTTATGAAGAGTACAATGGATTTTTTTTTTATTAATTTATATCTTTTTGCAACCTGTAAGACAAAGGCAGCTGTCAGTTTGTTACTTTCTCCTTGCAAAAAAAATGATGCAAACCAGTTAATAGTTGAGGTTATTTTGGAAATCTGATAAACAGTGAGGTACAGAAGTGACCAAAATAAGTACATCTGTTATGAGACAATATGGCTAGAGAAGGTTAGAGAAGCAGGCTTGTGAATAAGTAAAACATGTAAAGGGGTAATATTGGAGTATTTTGTGAATGTTGACCTTGCCCAAGATAGAGCCTAGAGTGCAGACAGTTGTGTTTGCAACATTTCAGAATAGATTTCTTACTAAATATTAGGATGTGGAAAAGCTCTTTCATGATTATTTCGCAGCTGGTCCACCAGAATGTACTTTCTCTCCTTGCAAGATTTGCAGTAGTATTGCTAAATAGCTCAAAATTGTTTCCGTGCCATTAAAAGATATGCCTAACTCCAAAACAGAACCAAGACAGATTTGTAAATGAAAGAATATTTCTCATGTTCCAGCTCAATCTCTTACCACTTTGGGAAAACATGAAACTAATAGTATAGTAGGCAACTGTTCTACCATCATTCTCTTATTTTGTATTTAAGAGTGCCAAAATAGCTTCATGCTTTAAAAATATCAGTTGGTCCTTGTGGACAGAGAAGTGCCAGACAGTATTTGTGTCCTTCTGTTCAGAACAAATGAAGCACAAAGACCAGCTAGTCCCTGGTCTCTCACCACTCTATGTGTTGCTTAGGATTAGCTAAGGCATGTGATGTGTCTGGGGGGAATGCCATATATTGAGATGTAGCAGAGCACAAGAAAACAGAAAAGAAGGCTTCACTAATTCTGTAGCCCCATGAAGAAAATTAGTCCATTTTATTTCCTCTCAGCATGGTGGTTTTACTGTGAAGGATTTAGGAGAGTTTGTGTCAACTACTGAGAGGTACTGGTGCCAAATGCCAGAAAAAGTAGCTGAGGAAACAAGTTGAATGTCAAGGTTTTATGCCAAGACATCATCCAGGATGCAGCGTGACTTTGGACAGTGTGGTCAGACTGCTGCTGCAAAAGTTCTAGACCAGATCAGGAAGGAAATATTTCAACAGATGTGATTTACAGTAGTGGTGCAAGCAGTCAAATGCTTCCTGCAGCTTGCTCTGATTTAGTAGATATCAGCAGTTTTCTGCATAAATGTGAAGGACCAGATTTCCCTGTTTCTTGCAGGGGAAACAATGGAATTAGATCTGTATTTTCTTCTGATTTTGCACTTAGGGATGATGTGTTAGCAGAGCATTTGAGATGTTGACCCAGTGGATTTGCAAGAAATCTTGTGTTTTTAATGAGATCTGTGGATGGACTGGGGAGCTGAAGTACTGGATTCTGGTGGGCTGCAGCCAGCTCTGTAGTTCTGCAGCACTGGTGCTTATTTTCCACAAATAGAAAAAGTAAAAGCTCTTAGGCAAGATGAAACTGCAGGGAAGAGTGGGTGTACCTCCCAGCTACTAGGAGTTAAATCCCTGCTATGTTGGATGAACTTGTACATGTATGAAAGGTCTCTTCTGTATCCATCTTCCTGAGAAGCATTTGTAGGATGGATGCTGTGGGAAAAGGAAGGAAGAAGTAGAGCTAGAGAGGTCAGTTCTTCTTGCTTTAGGTGAATAATTGTGCCTTTCTTATCTATGAATTAAAGCTGCATGTTTTTTGTTTTATTTTACTGAACTTTTAAAGCCAAAACAGAGTAATATGTTGTTGTTTTTTTTTCTTTTTTTCTGTGTGATTTCACTTAAGACAGCGAATGACTATCTACTAGATTGCAGCCTGTGGCAATATACGCTACAGGAGTTGATGTGATGTTCTGTAGGAATTCCTATTTAAATTGACTTAATGATTTGTACTACCAAATTATTCACGTTTCTATTTTGTATATGAAGCAGGCTAGAATTTAAGGCCAATATAAATGTTCTTGTTCTTATCTGTTTTCTTCATTGTATAACATATATTTATTAAGCACAGCAATGAGCAGAGAACAATTAGTGGAAAGGGTTCATTTTGCTTATAAATTTCGCAAAGGACTTCTGGGTTTGCTTAGTAGGGAACTCCAGTTTATACATTCTGGCTTCTCTTGAACTGATGGGCAAGCTCTGCTGATGCAGCACTCAGTAGCCAAGCATAAGGGAAACAGTCACAGGTAAACTTATCAGTTTGTGAATCAGCTGGGAATTGCCTCAGTTTTTTTATGGCTTATAAGAGCAGAGAAGTGTTTTCATTTGAATTTGCATCTCTGTGCTTAAGAAAACCATTCTGGATGCCAGGAGAAGTTACATGAGATATAGGAGACTTCAGTTTGGTTCCTGCTCTACCAAAATATCTCCTATAATTCTTAGCAAGCCTCTTTGTTTCTGCCTAGCTCTGTATAGATAAGGCAACTCAAGTGGTTTGGGTGTTGTGCTGAAGCACTAGAAGGCCACCCTGGCCTTCAGCTATCCTCTCTGCTTGGTAAGAGCTCTCAGGTAGATTGGAGCAAATCTCTGTAAATATCTCTATGCTTCCTTTGGGCTTAGGAACAACTTCTGACAAGATTCCTGTGCTGTAGCAGAACCAATGCAAGTTGTTCATACGCAATGAAGAAATTGGCCTGAGGTTCCCTTGAGAACATGTGGCTGATATGTGGGCTCCTTTTGCCTTTATCCTTAATTTTACCTGCACACCTGAATGCAAACACCTGCCTATAGGTGTACGGAAAGGAGGAAAAAGAAGAAGGCCAAAACAAGCACGATAGCCATTAATTTAAATCCAGCTGAAAAAGTCTGAGTAATCCTCTGGGTACTCATCCTATTAAAAAAGAATGATCTATCAAGAATTTCTAAAGCATTCCTTCTCATTGTTTTTTGTAGTGTGGAAAAGCAGGTAATGTACAGTTCAGTACAGAAACTGAAGGAATGAGTCATCAGTAAAAGTATAGCCTGAAATGCTAATAGCTTTAAAACAAAATTATGCCCATTTAAAAACGAATCAGACAGTTTTTGGGTAACTGACATTTGAGCGGAATGGATACAAATAATCTCACAATTGATCAAAAGGTAAATAATGAAATATATTGCTGCATAGTGAGGAAGTTGAAAGTAAGGAAATAGCATTGTTAAACTGTCTTTGGAGATTGAGATTGACATAATTGGTAACATGAGCCTGAAACTGAGAAATGGAGAGTTAAGACAGCTTTTCGAGCTGCCAAACCTACCTCTAGTAAACACTAAAAGTGAGTTCAGTTCTAATGCTGAAGGAGCTAGAAGCATGCAGGGCAAGAAGAGAAGAGAATGGCATGGATAGCATTGGTTAGGGAGGCCAGTCTGACCCAGCTCTGGCAGTTTCCAGGGATGGATTCCTTGTTCTGCTGTTCCTGTACTGATGGGTGCACCCACGAGTGGAAAGTGCCACCAGTGCTTGTGATGTCTCTGCAGCTGAGCAAAAGCACCACTATGTGTCTGGGAGGACAGGGTTGGCTTTCAGCAAGACAAGTGCAGCCAGCCCTGCTGGAGGGAAGCAACAGGCCAGATCTGTGCTTTAGGATGTTGTGTTAGGTTCAGTAACCAGCAGAAGGATTTTGAGTAATTTGGATAACAGATACTTATAGTCAAAAGAGAGTAATTTAAATGTTTTTATGCAAAGATGATGAGGTGGAGCCACAAAATGCAGGGTGTTAGAAGGATTACAGAAAGGGAGTGGGAAAAAAGATCTGGAATGGGACGTAGCAATCCAAGGATAGAGTTGCATGTTAATCTGCGTGATAGGTTAAAGAGTAACTAGTGTAGCCATTCTTTTTCAATCAAAAGCACTTCAAAATCAGCGAAGGATGTCTAGTAAAATTCTACTAATTTTGTGAGTCTGTAGGATATTCTTGGGTTGCATTTAGTTACCAAAATGAATGTTTTTAAAGCATGTTATGTTTTAATGTTTTATGGTTAAAGTGATAAATGCAGCCAGCAGTTATGACCAGATGGCTGGGCAGCCCTACACATGGGAGTACTTAACTTCTTCAGGATAGCTGGGAGAACAAATGCTAATAATGCTGTTTATTTCTGCTGGTAATAGCTGACTGGATTTGTTGTTTTACTTACTTTTTTTTTTTTTTTTTTTCACTGTCAATTAGAGGCCAACTTTAATGTTTCACTTAAGTAATGAAGATACTGTAGATGAACTGATTGAAGAATGTATGTTTTATGACTGATATAAACTTAAATAGTAGGATTCAGACCAGTAGGTCTGTAGATGAGGATTTCAAATCACTCAGGTGAATTTGGATGATTGATGAAATCAATCCACTGAGGCAGCTCAGAAATATCTGGAACTTTCGTACTCAGAAGTTTGAAAACTATATGGAGTTAATACCCAAAACAAAAGCAAAAGGAAGCACTGTAGAAAAAAGCTTTTAGCTGGACAAATAGCTGTATATTAGAAAGTAATGGACTGAATGAAATAAAGATTGCAAAAAAGTCTGACAGCAAATAAATCTATGCAAAATAGGTAAAGGAGCATAGGAATAAGATGAACTGGGAAAAAAAAGAAAAGCAGAACCAGACCATATTGGACATGATAAAATTACCCAGCTTTAACTAAGCACATGCAGAAACAAACCACTGGGAACACTGGGAAGAGCACAGGAGCGCTGTTCAGAAGCTGAGACCTAGAAAGTAAGAAAATGCTCTGTTCTGTCCTCTTTGGAGATGATGATATCGACTTTGGTGAAAAATGGAGGTTGCCTTATAGGACACAAAATATGAAAATATGGACCTAGTGAAGGGCAGTGATCAACTGTTTCCCAGCCAGAAAGAGGAAGGGGCTGGCTCACAAACTCTCATACCTGATACCATATGACAGCAGATAAACAGTGAGTAAAGGAGAAGGAAATATGATCTAGGTGGTTATAGGTAGCTTAGTCTGACCTTGAGGTCTTAAACGAAATTTTGAAGAAAATTCTTCCTTTTCCAGCAAAAGCATGGTGGGTTTTTTTGTTTTTTTTTTTTGTGAATTGTTTCCTATTTTCCCACACTTGTGGGCTCAAACACATCTGATCAAATTGTTCTCTTAGGTAATACTGGGTATCTTATTGGAAGCGTTTTGAGCATGGATCAGCCTAGCACTACTACCTAACTCCATGCCCATAACTTAGTTTTGGTACAGAATGGGCAGATCAAAATTTATACAAGCATGGATTTAAGTTTTTATTTAAAACTTTCTCACATAGAGTACCCAGACCTAAATTATAGGTACAGAACACAGATTACAGAGTTTCTGTGAGATTCTTTTCTAGCTGATTTATGGATACAGCTAGCTCTACAAAGTGATCTTAGCTTTCTTCTAGAGAATGATTGAGAGATTACCAAGAAGGCATTTGAATCTACAAAGATTTTCCCATAAGAATCAAGCTCACTTGGTGAATTTCAAGTTTTGTCCTGGAAAGTAAGTAAGTGCTTAGTCTGCTAGCACTAAGCATATGCTAAGTTGTAAACAGCAAATTGTTTAGAGGGGAAAAAAAATATTATTTAAACAATGCTGTTGTGAGGTGTAAATCCACAGCAGACCTTTGCTAGAAATGCTCCCCAATAGAAGAAATTCTTTCCTGACTACTGGAACCAACAGCTTGACCAGAGCATCCTAAATACCACATTCTCTGCACTAAATATACAGGAAGTGCAAGAAAAAAAAAAGGACAGTTAAAGACTTCAGCCAAATACCAGAGCACAAGTGATTCTTATGTTTCGTCATGAGTGCTCTTCCAAACCTTTTGGGATAGTCCACTGGACTGAGGCTTAGATCAGTTTTTCATAGAATTGAGATGAGGAGTGTGGTGCATTTTTAGAACGTGGGTCATTTTACTGTTAAAATTAGTGCTTACAGTGCCTATAACTGTTGAAAGCGGAACTGGAAGAGGACTGCAATGAATAACAAGTTTAGGCAACGCTGATAGATTATAAATAAAACCTCAGAATAGAAGTTGTTCATAGGAGCTTTTTAATTTTCCAGTTTTCCCAAGATTAAATATCAAATTATTGGTAATTCTTGGCATCCTTTGCAGAAATTGAGTTCAGATAAACTCATCAAAAGCACTCATCGTTAGAAGGGGTGATTATGTCATCTACAGTGGAATTATTCTACACCATTGGTATTTCTTGTCAGAATGACAAGGTTTCACTTGACATTGTGCAACCCCTGGGAAAGAAATGGAGTTGTACATTTCTGTGAATAATGTATCAGTGAGACATCATACTGACTATTCCAGAGAAGAAATCCTTTCTTTTGGGGAAGAATGGAGGTGGGTACTAAGACCCCTTTTTAGTTTTGTTTGCTTATTTGTTTGTTTGTTGGTTTGTTTTAGGGGTATGCGTGTAAATTAATCCATGTTATTTTCCAAAGGGTTCTGGGGCAGACCAGCTTTCTGAGAATGTTGGATTGCCTGGAATGAAACAAAAATGCTGATAAAGTCAGTCTGATAATCCATCCAAGTAGCTGCTTAGTTAAAATGTGCTAGAATATAATTTCTAATGACAGGGTTATACTGACATTATTAGCCATGGGCATACAGACCACATATTAAACACCTGCCAGGACTAAAATTGTCCAAGGCCTTTTTGCTGGAAAATGTCATCTTTTGTATTTGATCAAACTCCAAAGAACTCAACATTCACCAGCATGTTTAAAGCAGCACTGNTGAGGCTTAGATCAGTTTTTCATAGAATTGAGATGAGGAGTGTGGTGCATTTTTAGAACGTGGGTCATTTTACTGTTAAAATTAGTGCTTACAGTGCCTATAACTGTTGAAAGCGGAACTGGAAGAGGACTGCAATGAATAACAAGTTTAGGCAACGCTGATAGATTATAAATAAAACCTCAGAATAGAAGTTGTTCATAGGAGCTTTTTAATTTTCCAGTTTTCCCAAGATTAAATATCAAATTATTGGTAATTCTTGGCATCCTTTGCAGAAATTGAGTTCAGATAAACTCATCAAAAGCACTCATCGTTAGAAGGGGTGATTATGTCATCTACAGTGGAATTATTCTACACCATTGGTATTTCTTGTCAGAATGACAAGGTTTCACTTGACATTGTGCAACCCCTGGGAAAGAAATGGAGTTGTACATTTCTGTGAATAATGTATCAGTGAGACATCATACTGACTATTCCAGAGAAGAAATCCTTTCTTTTGGGGAAGAATGGAGGTGGGTACTAAGACCCCTTTTTAGTTTTGTTTGCTTATTTGTTTGTTGTTGGTTTGTTTTTGGGGTATGTGTGTAAATTAATCCATGTTATTTTCCAAAGGGTTCTGGGGCAGACCAGCTTTCTGAGAATGTTGGATTGCCTGGAATGAAACAAAAATGCTGATAAAGTCAGTCTGATAATCCATCCAAGTAGCTGCTTAGTTAAAATGTGCTAGAATATAATTTCTAATGACAGGGTTATACTGACATTATTAGCCATGGGCATACAGACCACATATTAAACACCTGCCAGGACTAAAATTGTCCAAGGCCTTTTTGCTGGAAAATGTCATCTTTTGTATTTGATCAAACTCCAAAGAACTCAACATTCACCAGCATGTTTAAAGCAGCACTGAAAATGTTTACAATAAGCCAAACTGTCCTATTTTTAAATTATAAAAATTCTGAGTTTTCCATTTAGCTGGATGAACATTCCTATTGCAAATAACAAGCCTAAAATGCATAAGTTGAAACATAAGACCCAGTATAACATATTTTTCTTGTTTCAGGTAAGCCATTGTTAGGTGTCTTCTTCGAAGGCACTACTGTTGCAATTTTTTTCCTAAAATTGTATCAGTAGCAGATGTTCACTTTATTCTTTTCTTATTCTCTTCTAATATGTATTTTTCATGCCTTCTAGAAAAGGTTGGATATCATTTTAAAGCGTGTTCTTGATAACAGGCAGGCAAGGGCTGGATGAGCCATTCCTTTATTCATATGTGCAATATCTTGGGTATTCGAAGGGCTCTTTAGTGATCCCTTCCTCTAAGAAGCTCAAATAATTCCTGGTATTTTATTAATCTGTCAGAGCAAGGGTTGCTTCTGAATTTATCTTGGTATTTCTGTCTGAAACTGCTGTGCAGCCTATGCTTCAAATTGCCAGCATTAAATCAACATAGTTTTCCTCCTCATTCTTCATCAATTTGTCATATAGATAAGCCCACTACCTGCACAAGCAATCTTCCATTATCCACTATTCTTGCTGGTTTCTTCCATATACTTCCATCAACACCCACAGAGGCTTTTTACTCTCAAATATATTCTGTCTTTTTCTCTTTAGGTTTTTTAACTCTGCTGCTTAAGATGATATCTGCAGAAGCTAATGACTCTAAAAATTGAGCGTGTCATATGACTTATTTTGCCAGTGATATAGCTAGGTGTTTTTTGGACTTTAGTCTCTTGACGTCATATAAAGGAAATAGAAAAAAAAAAAATAGGTAAAAGAAGAAGTGCACAAGAGAGAAGTTGTGTCTTGATGATTTTTGTTATTCATCTTTCTTTATGGTAAATGTAACATCCAAATTTCTAGTTACTGAAACTGTACACACTGAGAATTTCCATGTTATGGGAAAGTAAATAAATGCACCTTACCCTCCCTTATGCACTAGGGAGAAAGTGTCCTTCGTGATCAGGTTTTCACACTCAGGAAATTTAATGGCTATTCAGATTCCTGTTTTGTCATTTATTTGCTTGTTCTTAATTGTACTACTGTGATATGTATAAACGTAGCCTCCATAACTCAGATGGTTTTATTTGCATCATAAAATAGTAAAGAATTTATAACGCCAGTATTATACTGAATGCTGTGTTTGAAAAGATCACGCCTCGTTTTTCTCCATGCTATATTGGCAGCAGAGTGCTATAGTCCATCCTGATTATTTCACTGTATCAATTAGGCAGCTAAGGAAGGAAGAAGAAAAACAGCTGATACAGATTAGGTGATCTGTTGGAGATCACAACACACAACTCTGACAGCATGAGACAGAGGTTCACAGCCAAACCTACTAAGTTTGGAGTCATTGGAAATGTAACCCTCTTTTTTAGGAATAGGTGGAAGGTTTAAAATTGGCTTGAATTTTGTTTTTATCCCATTTCTGCTTCTCTACATAAATGACTATTTACAGCAGCTCTTGTAAACCTCATTGAAATGTTTCTCAAAAAATACTGTTTTTCAATTATCATTATAGTAATATTTTTATAAGCGTAACAGAATGCACAGGAAGAAAAATCTTTGCAAACACTTGCTGCTTTTCCTCCATTAGAGCACAAGTACAAGTCGAAAAGGGGCATATGCTCTTCATAGCATGTAACCTCCAAGCGTGGGCATGCTGGATACTAAAAAAAGAGCTGCTAGACTTTTTACAAGGAATAGATTTATTTGCAAAGGAAAAGATTAGCGAAATCATCAAAACACCTGAAGAAAAATAAATTCTGAAATTAAACAAATGGGAGTCTACTCTAGAAATGCCTGTAATTGTATAGGGTGTTTGCACATAAATACTTTAAAAGAGATGTTTCCTCTTTCAAAACAGACAGAAGCTGCTGATTCCCTCTGCTTCCCTATTGCTGCTGTGGGTGCCCCAGGCTTTTTCCTCTAGTGCAGCTGTGCTCCGCTGAAATAAATGGCACTTCCTGGGGGCTGCATCTTTAGTTACTGGTACAAGAGTCACTGTAATGTGCACTGAGATATTTCAATAATGCTTTCAAATGACTATTAAAACACAACACTGAATAATAAAATCAAAATTGCATGGCTGCAGACAGAGCTACCAGTAACACAGCTACCTACAAATTATTCCCTTCAAAGAGGAACTAGTAGAAAAATTGTACAGCAGCACGGAAAAGCATAAAAGCCCAGATGCACAGTGGTGTGGTCTCTCTGCTGGCTGCCTCTTCTTCCCAGCTCCCTCCCTCTTTTCTGTTTTGATTTACAGTCTTCAAAGTACAGAGTTCTCACAGCACAGCTCGTCTATTGCCTCTCATTACAGGGAATAATCATTCATGCCTAGCAGTATGAAATCTGGAAGAGCAAATTCAAAATATACCAATGTCTTCAAGCTGATCCAACTTATTTCCTATACAAAGTGAAATGATATTGAAGAACTGTAGCAAAGAGTTACCTTTGCTTTCCTAACATCCAGCAGTAAAGGCTGCAAGTGAATCACATTGAAGTCACTTCTGATGCAGCAGGTTGTTGGCTTCTCTGGGCTGGCACTCACAGGGCTTATCTGCCAGGGGCTTTGCAACAGTTAAGGCTGCTGATCTTAAAAGTGACTGGGGACGCCCACCTAGCTCCAGGTACTTTGTATGTCAAGTAGGATACCAGTGTATTAAGGCAGCAAATGCTACAAATGGAGACCAATACACACCTCTTACAGAAATTAAATAGGTCTTAAAGTTCTGCTGGGTGCTTGGAAGCAAAGTCTCACTGCAGATAACGCTATCTGATCCTATGCTTTTTTTTTTGTTTGTTTGTTTGTTTTTCCCTTTTTATACTTGTTTTACTTTTGCTAATTCTACACTAAAATGCAACTTGCAGTTTGTCACTTTTATTTATTTATTTTTTTTACTCTGAGCAGCTAGGCTTGTCACTGTGAACTCATGAAGGTAATGGAAGTGGTATCTATGATGTGAACAGGAAGATACACTTCCAACATCAGCGTATTTTCCAAACAGACTCTGTATATTCACAAAATGTTAGAATTCAGGCTCTTTCCAAAGACAACCAGGACCACCTCACTGAATGTCATGCTTCTAGAATCATAGAATCACCAAGATTGGAAAGGCCCTTTAAGATCATCCAGTCCATCTGCTCACCTAGAAGACCTATTCCCAGCCAGTGCTCTTCAGCCAGCTGTCCCTTAAAGAGAAAGCAGACAAGGTTTTGTGTTTAAGTTATTTCTTCTCCACATGAAAACAATTTCTATTACATTCTTCATTATAATTTTCACAGACTGTGTAGTATTTGCTTGAATATACCAAGACCGCAGATTTGTACTGCGTTGTTTGTATGGTTCATAACATTTGCCCAATAATTAAGTATTCTGAATTCTTTTTTTTTTTTTTCTGTAACAGGATGTCAGTCTTGTATTGCATTTTAGATTATTTATTTTATCATCAGAACTGTCATAATTCATTGTAGGTACTTCAGCACTTTGCCTATTTAGTGGCCAGTTTATTTGAGAACAATTCCAGTTATATATACTTCCAGTGTGTTTCTGAAAACAGTCTTCATCTCTGCACTATTTGACGAAATCAGTAAATGAAACATGAACTATATGCTACTAGGAAGTATTTTCTGGTTTTGTTTTCTGCTCAGGGAGGAATCAAATTCCAGCTAGAATGGTCATTTATTCTCTTTGTATTTTGTTTCTGGTAGGTTGTTGTACAGACCTGAAAGGTAGTGTTAAAGCCCCTGACCACACCCAAATGAATTTACATCTGTGTGTTCTGCAGATATGTAGAGTTACCAGAATTAAATGTTTGCAATTTAACGGATTTTAATTTCTTTAAAGCTTGGATAGGGTTTTGAAGCATCAGAGAAGGAATATCTGCATTTACCTTGAAGTGATTCTTTGCAGTAGTGGAAGGAAATCATTCTTATAAAGATGTCTGGGAAAAATAGTCTCCTTTGATTCTTCAGTAGCTTAAATGCATCACTTAATTTCACCTGTTTCTGTGTATTTATGTATGTGAATACAACAGGATTAACATGTTTGGGAAAGTTAAGAGCTGCTGTAAAAAAGACAGTGGATAGTTACTCGAATTCAGCATAATTGAGATTAGAGATGCAAACAACTGCTCTTGGTATTGATAGCTGTACCTGATATTCTTTTGATGATTTGTGTCATTTTGAAAATACATTATTTTGAAGATGAAGCCTTTTATTGAGCTGTCAAAATCTTACAGTTCAGATTTCAGAAATAATCAAATTATACCTTCTATACTTAACTAGAGAGACTGAAGTGCTTTTCACATGCAGCATTGCGCTCAGCACAAAAACAAATGCTAATGTGACTATCTGTACAGGACCAAACTTTAACTGAGATCTGGGGTGTTGCCATGGCAATTCCAATTGTTGGAAAAAAAACACCCTTTTGTGCTTCATTCTGACTTTATATTGCAAAATGATGATTATGAAGAAACATGCAGCCCAAAAGGGGGAAAATTCTCCTTTTGAAGATGTAAAACATACTTTCTATCCCATTTACTTTTTGTGAAACTCTAAGTATGTGCCCAGATTGCTATACGCTCTGTTTTTTAAAGATTCGGATACATTTTTATTTTTCAAACTGCCATAAAACATAAAACAGAATGTTATTTCTCCCAAATGTAATAATCTACAACATAGGGAACTCCAAGACATATATGCCATTTACTATGCAAAATATCAATTCCTATTATGTTATACTGAAGACGTGCTTTTCTGTTGGTTGACAGTACTACCTACATTAGTTGAAACATCTAAAAACAAAAAACAAAAAACTTGCCTCTGTTATTTATCATCCATATAAAATATAATCAGAATAGCTTATAACAGTCAATAGATTAGTCATTTCTGTTTCTAGTTATAAAACTGTTTTTCTACCGATACATCTCACTATGAGAAAATTGATATGGCTATTACTTATTCCTTGCTAAATCAATATAAAGCAAGCTTTACATTTAAAAAACAAAAACCAGCCACATAAAAAAAACAACCAAACACGCACAAAAAACACACACGCACACAAAACCCAATGAACAACAATGCTTCAGAAGAAATAAATGAAAAGATACAGATAGGATTTGGGTTGCACTGCAGTTCACACGAAGTTTACTGTGCATTCCTTTATGTGGGGAATGCATAAAATGGGAAACATTTCCAGAAGAGAACTAATTCTTGCAGTGCTGCATTGCTGCTTTATAAATAAATCATTGTCCTCTATTGATCACTGGAACAATCCAGTCGAAGAATGCTGACTTAGTGAAGCCCCTCTTAAGTGTGCTGGATTGAGAGAAAAATCCTGATAAGTGGGACCCAGCAGTGGAGAAGAGGAAAAACCCCACACTGGGTAGAGATTGGTTTTGATACATTAAACCCAGCTTTTGATTTATTTCTTGCCTGCAAAAAATCTTGACAAAGAAGCTGATTTCTACCAGCATGTCTGTCTGTCCTTTCTTTTTCTTCCTTTCTTCCTTTCTTTCTTCCTTTTCTTTCTTCCTTTTCTTTCTTCCTTTTCTTTCTTCCTTTTCTTCCTTTCTTCCTTTCTTCCTTTCTTTCTCCTTCTTCCGAAGATCTGTGTATAAAGTATTCTGATTTTTTTTTGTAAAACATAACAGTGCTTTTCAAATTTAATCCAGTCTTTTTATGATCTCAATAATGATATTTTTCTGTCAAGAAATAAAGGCTCAGGTCTTTCAGGAAGATGTTGGTTTACTTAGTAGACTCGTCTGGAAAAAGCAGTGCAAACTGCAATCTGAGGTGAAATCTGAATTTTGTTTGGTTTTCTTAAAGATCACAGCTTGCCAGTCTGACAACTTTGTGATGTCAGATTGTCCTGATCTGTCAAGATCGCTGGTATGAGGCCCCAAGGCTTTTCTAGGAGGAAGAATCACCTCTTACTGCAATGAGCTGAGAAATACTTTTTCTACATGTCTGACCATTGTTAGCAGTATTGCATTTTAGAGGTGTATGTGTAATAGAACATGGCTTTTACCAAATCCTGTAGTAATGTCCCTCTCAAAACTACACTTATGATGTCATTACCCAGAAATTTCAGCTAGTTCTAGAATATACATTTCCTCTTTTTGATACAGTGAGATCTACTGGTAGATACAGAACTGTGTTGATGGCAGATTATTCAGGGCCAAGGTGATGCATAGTTTTTCAGGCATGTTGTCATCAGATTACATTTTTCTATTTCCCATTAATTACAAAATTCTTCTGGGACTCAGGTTTGTAAAATACAATTATTTATTCTGCTGGGTGTTTTGTCTCAGATGTGGCAATTGGAGGCAGCACGTGCTCATAGCATCCTCCCCCATTGTGCGGCTGGCTGGCTTGTAAGAAGTGAAGCGTTAGTGATCTTTCTTGGATACAATAGAGGCACACGGTGTCGAGCAGAAGAGTTCAATGTGAAAGACTACAAACTTGAGCCAGGAAGTGTGCTGAACCCCAATGTGACAAGGGAGGGCTAGAGCCTGCCAGGACTGCTCCCTGCTGGACCCTCCCAGCTGGCCCCAAACCTCCCCAACCTGAGCAGTAAATCTGAAGCAAAAGGAGTTTAGAAAGAAAATCTGGAGGCAGAGGAGCAGACCAAGACTGCCTTGTTGCTCTCATGGCAAAAGCACCTCACACAGCCTTTGCTTTCAGTGACAGCTAGCATAGGCATGCCCTGCCTTTTCCCAGTACCCGAGTGTTAGTCCTTCTGTGCCTCCTGGCAGCGTGCTGAGACGCCTGCCACCATGTTGGATGGAATAAATGGTTTAGTTATATGAAACAATGCAATCTATTAAACAAACAGACAGACGAGTGCAGCGTTGTTACCTGTTTATTGGCCGTCCCCGTCTTTAGTTGAAGCGGGGAGTCTGACCGCTGACCACTAGATGACACTGTTGTATAAGGCCGTGCTCAGCATTAATAGCTTTAACAATAACTAATTTACTTAGGGAACACGTATGTGTATAATTAGGAGTCATCAATGTCTTTCTTTTAAAATAAAATAAGTTTACCATACCCAATTAGACATTTCTTAAAAGATGAATTTCGTTCTAATTGAGTAAAGCTATGCTACTGGTTTAAAACATAGCAAAGGGTATCTACTTTCATAGATTCTTTGTTTTTTTAGTTCTTGCAATAAATGGATCTGATTACACCATTTAAATTGATGTTCTCTCAAACTGGTATGACATAAATTATTGTTCTGTCATTGGGATTTTACTGCCATTGTTTTCAGGATGTGAGGTTTGTTAGTGATCTCTCTCTTAAATCTCATTCTGTCTTTTCCTCCTCCCGACTGTGATCTTGAATCTGCATGCTCTTTCCATCAACACTGAAATAATCTATTTAAAGAGCCAGTGACTGCCATCCTGCAGGACTAGAGCCTGGCCATGGCACTGTAAGCTTCTAGGCAGCATCGTCAGCAATCTCCAGAAAATGAACGAGCTCCAAAATGTCCGTAGTGTGAAGGGTTTCTTTAAAAGCTCAGATTTCCTGTAACTGAGTGTTACCCTTGGAAAATATGGTCTGTACAGATGCCAGACTAAATTCAGCCTAGGTGAAATGCAAATTTGTTGCTTCTCTATAGGAAAATTGCCTTTAAGCTTCTGTGTGAACTCAGAAGGATCAGCTAGGCAGTGCCACACCCAGTGTGGGCAAGGCTTGCATCCCTTCCCAGAGAGATTTCGTTAATGCCAGAATTCGTTTTACAAGGTGAGTTCTGGATATCCCCATCAGAATGTCGTGCCATTGCCCATATTGGGACTATGCTTACTTTATGATTCCTTCAGGTCAGTAGGAGGTTTGAGACAGGTGATGTTCAGATCAGCTGTGGTAACTCCAGGCAGGGACAGCACTGCTTTTGCCTTGCAGCTGTTCCTGTTGGTCCATACCTGCAACTGCTTGAGCAGAACTTGTCCATTAAATCTCGGTGGCATTTTTGAAATTAATTTCAATTATTTTCTTCAAAAAGCTACTCCTGTAACAAAATAATGACGAAGTCATCTTAGAATAATTTTCAGTATGTGGTTTATAACTACATAGAACCTCAGAAGTAGCTTGACTATTATCCTATTTGTGCAGTGCTTTTTCTGCTATCCCTGTATCTTGTATACTAGATTAAGGCCTTTTATATTAAGTCACCTCTCTGTCTTATTTATTGAAGTGTCGTTTTGCTAAATAAGGAATCTCAACAATGATTTGAGCTGGCTAAAAACCTGCTTGAAAATTTTATTTCAGCAAAAGGTTTTCAACAAGCTCTATTTTTGAAACTGAAGTACTTGAATTCCCAATGACCAAATTCATTAAAATATAAATTAGCCTAAAGAAACAGATGAATTACAATGGAATGTTTGCATATTATATTTGGTGTGAATGTAGCAGTTTCTTCATGTAGACTAACAGCTACTACAATCTTCAAAACCCTACGGTTGAGTAAATGGTTATGGGGAGAATAAGGAAGGAAAGAAGACAAGGATTGAATGTTATTTATACTAGATACATAGAATATTGCACAATTTTGCAGTCAGAATTAAAGCTGGTTTTAAACTGGGTTCCTCAATGAAGATATATCTTTTCAGTTAACTTCAGAGGGATATGCATGTCACAGTGTTCCAACACAGAAGGAAATTTAAGGAAATAAATGTCATGTTTCGATTGTATTTTCAGAATTGTAGGTAATTAGTGATCGTTGCAAAACAGGAGAATGTGATCTGAGAAATAAAGGTGAAGAGCAATCAGGTTGGATGGAATTACAATGCCTTATCTCTGGGGAGGTAAATGATCCAATTGTGGTAAAGACTTTTGCATCCTCAATAGGCAGGAGTAGAAATTACTTATAAAGTTTGACCTGTTGTTCTGTAAGTAATATAGCAAGGACTCCAACACAGAGTATCTTGTCAGTTCCTTCTAATAAATGAGGCTGAACTGATACAGTGGCTTCTGTAGTTTCTCTGATCTGTACCAAATCTCTGCTCTATGCCTTCATGTGTATTTCTGTGAATTGCTGATGCACTTGGCCAGTGAGTTTTCTGTGACTTCAAAGCCAAACCTTTCACTTTGCTTTGTATTAAACATGCCCAGAAGCTGGGTACTGAAAAAGAGTAAGTAGGGAGAAAAATATTGATTTTAGATGTTAGGATAATCTAAGAAAAATGGTTCCACCTAAAAAAAAAAAAAAAAAAGCAAGAAAGAAAAGAAAAAAAGCCCATCTCTACTTCATTTTAGATTTCTTAGCTTTCTGTTGTCTGTGCTCAGAGTTTCAAGAGAACTCTTTTATAATGAAATAACTAGCTCCATATAAATGCAAACAATAACTGTGAATATTGCATCTGTAACTTTTACATTGTACTTCAGTACTGGAGCATATACAGTTATACACTTTTTCACATCTCTTTCCATGAGAAAGGATGAAGAAGGGATTGGTTAATCTTCAAGAATGACTGGCATCATGTTCATCACTGGCATTTTGGAAAGGGTTTTGACTGACACGGTAGTGCACAAGCCTGATTAGCTCTAACATAATTACCTTTGTTAGCTTTTGTGATGTAACTCAGTGCATGTCATTGTGCGTTGCTTTGATAAAATAATGTTGGGAAGAAGGCTGAAAGAGCCAAATAATCCCAGACATATGGTCCCCTTTCAAAAAATGACTAAGGCATTTTGAAGCCTACAAGTCAATAGACCTTTATACTTCTAAATCACCTAGAATATCTTTGATAATGCAACCTTTAATACAGTCCCAGCTTTTGAAACAGCTTTTGGAGTCATCCCAGGGTTTTAAGATAAATTTGGAGTCCAGGAAAATGAGGAATGGCTGAGTTCAGATTCAAACTGAGGAATAATAAACCATAAGATGTGAAGAAGAGAAAGTTCCAGGTCTAAAGCTTTACAAAACAATGTGATTTTAAACTTTTGACATATGATTGTCATGGAGCAAATCACAAGAGCAACTTGAAATTTGTAAGTAATCTGATAAGTATTGCTATTACTGTTCCTTAGGAAAGTGTTTCAACAATGAATTGACTGGCAACCTTTTACAGTTGTTGTCTAAAATACTTTCCACCATTTTCTTGATATTGTCATTTTCATGGGTGAAACTTTGCAGTGTTTGAAACCAACTCACAGTAGATCATTTTATTAGAGATTTGTAAGCTTTATTTAAATTGAATCCAAGGAAATGGGGAAAAAATATTGCAGATGAATACTTTTTTAGGAATTGGGAAGAAGAAATGTTTAGTATCAGAGCATATAAATAGTTCTAGCTGACAGCAGAACAGTAACTTCAAAAGATCACAAATTATTCTCAGCTTTTAATAAAAAAGAAACTAGATTTATGCAATTTGAAGACAAGAAAGGATGGCTCAATTGTCTTCTTTAAGCATTTTTCAAATAATCTTAACTTTTGATTTCAGTGTTTCTAGTCATGATTTGCACTAATAAAAACGAGGTGCAAATGAATGCTTATGAGTCTCTACTGAAGTTAAATAGTTGAAAATGTCTATGAATATTCATTTAAATTCAGAAATGAGCTCCAAATTGATCATGTCTATGACTTTTGGTGAATTTGTTGTCTATGAGTATAAAAACACTTGAAATTAACTTTCGTGAATATTTGCAAAGACAAATTCTCAATTAGTCTTTTCAGATACAGAAAATAAATTCTTATCGATAAATTGTTAGAATTGTGAGATTTGGATTTCACACCATGTTGCATAGCTGAAGGATGTGAGGAAGGTTTTGTCTGTGTGAAGACTGTTGCCCCTTACTTCGTTAACTGTGGGAAATCATCAAGGAGAAGAAACAAATGAGAAGAACCAATGTAAGAAAATAAGAAACTGTGTGGATTTTTATTTCAGGATTTTCTTTTTTTAATGTATTGAACAGTGTAGCTGAGCATGAAGTGAATCTTAGAGGCCGGTTTCTCCTCATTTGTGCTGTCAGGAGATTGTCACCGCTAAGTTCCGTGACTACATCCAGGCAGAATCATTTTAAGAAAGTAGTTGGGTGTTTTTAACTGCTTAAGACGAGTCATGATAGAGTGCAGTGGCTGATAATTTGGAGTAGCTTAGAAAAAGCAGTGTGCTTGTGATCGATTACTGTCATTTGACTCCAAAATGAGATGTGTGGTTTCTATAAGAAGCTGACTTGTAAGAAGTTAAATCCAATAAGATGTTTATATAAAATAATTCGGTGGTATATCAAGTTTAAGCGTGATCTTGAGTGTGTTGTGGTTTGCAGAATGACCTGCAAAAACAATATTCATATTAAGGAGTGCAGTAGAAGGGACAGTTGAGGAATACTGCTGTGAAAGTGGGCAGAAACCCACTGCCAGTTCGTGAGTGCAAGGACAGGATGTGTCCTCCTTTGCACACTGATGTGTGTATCCCAGACACAAAGAGAGAAGTGCAGCTGTCCCCGCTGTAGGCCTTGTAGAGCAGGTTGAGACCTGAGCTGTGACGTGTAAAGATTATTTTGTACATAAGAAGTTCAATATTATGAAAATATATCTCAGAAGGAGTGGTCAGGTGTTGAAACAGGCTGCCCAGGATGGTGGAATCACTGTCCCTGGAGATTTTCAAGAAATGTGAAATTGTGGCACTGAGAGATGTGATTTAGTGTGGTGGGGATGGCTTAGGGCATGGAGGGGATGGGTTGATGGTTGGGCTAGATGATCGTAGTGGTGTTTTACAAACTTACTTAATGACTGTGAGATTCTAAGAGCATAGCCATTTATTTTGCTGGAATAAATATGCCCTGATGTCATCTTTTGTCTGGTCTAGTGAAAAGCACATTGTCTGTGGTTGGTTTTGGGGCACTTTCTTACTTGGGGACTGAAGAACTCAAGTACACGCTAATGTGCAAGTATTCCCTGCGCAGGGAGAGCGCTGCTCCCACTCAGTTACTGGAGATAGCTTGAGGGCAGGTGATGGGCAGGGCTGGGTCAGCCCCTCAGCAGGCAAAGCCAGAGCTTCCAATGCACAGCGGGTGGGGGAAGGTTGTTTATGATGCATAAGGTACCCTAAGAGGGTCATACAGCTTGAAAGAAATCAGATCAGGTTTCTGAAACTGAGACAACTAAATTATTCAGCATGCTTTGCTTGCAAAGGTGCTGAGCACCTTGAATCCCATGTTTGAATAGTCTACAAGCTAGAAAATTATTTATTAAAAGAAATTTGTGAGTAATTTGAAGCCAGGAATTATCTGGGGAGGTTTTGACGAGTTTTGTAGACAATTCATAAGCAAGAAAATAGGAATGAATAAATTATTTTGTTACATTTTACTTTATCTCTAGTTTTGATACGGATACTGAAGGAATCCAGCCTGAGTGCCTAGAAGGCGTGCATGCAAAAGACTGGATTTCTTGTGTAAAAGCTATACAATGTGATAACACAGTTGTACTGCATATTCAGTTTTGATATGTAACCTTTTAAATAGATTGGAATACTCTTTGTGCCTATACTGGCACACGCCGAGATATCATAAACAATAATTTCATAAAGGTCACTTCCTCACTAAGCACTTAGAGTGCATGGTTAGAGCAGTGTAGGACTATTAAAAGGACCTTTTTGTTTCTGTATTTTTTTTTTTGGTGATGCTTGATATTTTTTCTGCTTTGATGCTATATTCATTGTAATTGCTTGGCAGTTCTATATGCCATGGGTCTGATGGGCCCGGCTGTGCAGCACTGTGCTGTGGGTCCCTGTGTTTCCCTCTCTGTGGGGCTGGTGGCAACTGCCAGTGCTGGCCTTGCATGCTAGGGGCTGTGGTGCTGCAGACTGTGGGTGGGCAGTGTCCTTTCTGCTATGCATGGGAGGGTGGGAGGTTGCTGACCTGTGTCAGTAACCTTTCCCAGGTAACTAGTGATAGGACAAGAGGTAATGGCTTTAAGTTATGCCGGGGGGGTTTCACATTGGATGTTAGGAAAAATTTCATCTCAGGAAGAGTGGTGAGGTATGGGAACAGGCTGCCCAGGGAGGTGGCAAAATCACCTTCCCTGGAGGTTTTTAAGCAAAGGATAGATGGGGCACTGAGAGCCATGGTTTGTGGTATAGTGGTGATGGGCTGATGGTTGGACTAGGTGATCTTAGTGATCTTTGCAATTTTAATGATTCTATGAATCTTAGAGTAGCATTTTGGAAAAAACAGCTTTCTTACCATGTTGGGAACCTCAGGAACCTGGGCATTACAGGTGCCAACAGCAGTGTGGGAGGGCTGTGAGCCTAGGTGCTCTGTGAGCTCAGCCCAGCTGGGCAGCACCTTGCTCAGCAGTCCCTCCAGCTGCTGTTGCCTCTGAAGGTGCCAGTGAAGTTATTGGTGAAACTAATTTATTTTAGTGCAGCCAAAAACTTGTTTTGTTTGGTTTTGCTTAACTCCCTCAAAATATTGTGTCTCAGATGAAATTTTTGGAAGACCATAGCTCATCTGACCAGCATTAAAAATAGCTATATCCACTGGTCTTTAGAAGGAAAGGCATCCTGTTACAAACACTCCGTTAAGTAATACCTACTGGGATGTTCTTTCTTGTGATTGACAAGACGTCCAAAATCAATACCCTTCTATTTCCAGGCCTCTTATTTTAAGGAAATACACAGCTGTCTCACTGAGAGCAAGTGCAGAGGAGAAGTGTTCCCTGCTACAGTCACACTAAAGGACGGCCTGATCAGGGTCCGTGGGTGCTGTTAGCGCTGGGGCTCCACGCAGGGCAGGGCCCTCAGTAGCCACAGGTCTTTCAGGTGCTCCTGCTGCAGGGGCTGCTTGCCCTGGGGCTGCTCACATGATGCACTGCAGAGCTGAGGCAGCAGCTTGGGCACCACTGGCTTCTGCTGCTGCCATCCCCACTGCTACGGTGTTTATTCAATACCTCGGAATTTTATTTAAAATTATTTCACTTCTCTCTCAGCGAGAAGCTCTTGAATGCATGATTCAAAGCTTTGATTTTCACTTCTTTGGAAGGCCCGTGCCTAGCATCAGTCTGTGATCTCACGGAGGTTACATGCACACAACAACAAAGATGTATCAGCCCAAGTTTAAATTACCCTGGTGACTCTTCTGCTGGAAAATCTCTTCACTGTTTGTGTGGACAAGCTGTTCAAAATCAATATTTCCTAAATTTCAAGTACCAGTGAGGATTTGTTGCTGGCCTCTCCTGTTTGCCCTTGCAGAAGCCTATCAATAGATCATCTATTTCATGAGGTTCTTGTCCTCATTTACATTTTAACACATTGATAAAAGTGATTTAAAAAAAGACATCTTTTCAATGACATAATGAACATATGTATTTGTAAGTGTGTTTTAACGTTTCCAAATTCAAATCTAAGTTTATGTTTGTCCCACATTGCTTCTCAAAATTGTTTCTTTGCAAGTCAATGCACTGTGACTAGTAATTTTGTTTCTCTGTTATAACTGACCTTCCCAGTGAGCCCTCATCACTGAATCAAAAGGAATTTCGCTTATGTAAGATACTAGGAAATTTTCTCAG
The DNA here is from genome assembly GCA_013399175.1 of Odontophorus gujanensis. Classification (NCBI taxonomy): domain Eukaryota; kingdom Metazoa; phylum Chordata; class Aves; order Galliformes; family Odontophoridae; genus Odontophorus; species Odontophorus gujanensis. The sequence continues at coordinate 23,642 of VXAB01002545.1, read as the reverse complement.
GAAAGGGATAGGACTTAAATCTCATACAAAGGAATAAAGGATGATATTTCCCTTGTGATAGATAAGCATCAGTTGTAAGTTGAGCCTGCTTTGTGGGATGGTGAAAAATGGTTGCAGCCGTTAAAAAGAGGATCAATATGTAGAAAATATATTCCCATAAGAAAGAGTATGAGTTTGTAAGTTTGGAATATGAAATGATTTTTAGGCATTAAGATAACAAATTAATTTGGCTGACATTACTTTCAATTTACATAGAAACCGTTTTTCACATTTTCTGGGTAGATCATTTTCTATGTTCTGCTGTGACTGAGGGAAAAAAAAACCAACAAAGCAGATGAGTCCTTTAAGGCAAGAGAAAACATCCCAAAAGTCATTTTAACTCATTCCAAGAGCTGTTCAGCAGGCAGAGATTCAGTGAATGACAAAGGCATGCACAGAGGGAAGCAGGGATGCCAGGTTAACAGCTGGTATCTGAAAAAGGCCAGTTTGCTGTTTCTGTTGGTATCTCTGCGTGGAGGCTGGGGTAGGCTGTGCGCTGATCAGGCCAGGTTCCAACAAGAAGGATGCTGCTGACAGGTTGCTGGTCTGGAACTCGTGGCTTGTGAGATCCCAAAGCAGAGGTGGAGCCTGCTTCCATGTTACCATTCACAGGTGGAAAGCCATTCCTCACTTAGCCACTTGGACTTAGTGGAGAATAGCTCCACCAAAGGAAGCTCACCAGGATGGGCTTGTTTCAGTCCTATTCACGTATTAGCTGTTGCCATTAGGCTAGGTGGACATATGCCAGCCCATTTGATTTCTCTGTCTTCTATCAGAGAACTCTAAAGCAATTTTTTTCATTTACGTCTATTTGTTTCTCTAACTCTTTTCTTAATGCCTGAAAGTTGAGCAGTTGGTGATAGGACAGAGTTACTCAGAATACCAGAATTGCCCTTTTTTCCTACTCAGGCATGTAATATAGGCTGAAAATTTAGGCAGGTTGAGCCCTGCGTGGTGACACTGGGAGACTAAAAGAAAATTGTAAATATGCCTAAAATTCAAGACCATAATTTAACTCGATATTTTAGGGACATAAGATAGGGAGGGTTTGTGCATCCAAACAACACATGCATAAAAGCTCTCAACAGATACTTCTGATTTGTTCCACAAGCAGTTTGCAAAACCACAAGCTCTGCTATTGTGATCTGTTTTGAAATTAAGTAGCAACCTATGTGATATAGGCCAATTCACACTGACTGTGGCCAGGAGAAATAAGATATTAGGAAGAGAGAAGCAAAAACAAAACAAACAAAAAAAAAGCTTGCCCATTCGCATTTCTTTTATCCCTGGCACAATTTGGCAGAGATATGGGGAAGGGGCTTTTCGCCTCTTCAGGGAGAGACATAAACTTGGACCACACAGTCTCAAACTCTGCCAGCTTGTCATTCAGCTCATGCATTCAAGATGTTGCATATTAATAGCATTCCCTGATGGCTGGTGGATGGGGGTCTCTTCACCTATACAAAATAAGCCTCTTGGCACAACAAAGTACAAAGGAGGCCCACACAGGAAAAGAAAAGCACTAGAGAACTGGTTTGGAGAAACTCTGCACAGATGCTCATGTGCAGATGCATATTTCAGATGTTCTTTTTCCTGATTAGCATGCTGCAAACTCACCTGTTTTGATGCCTAGAGGAGTCACAGCAGAAGTAGTGAAACACCTGTGTGAGTTCATTTCTTTTTCCCTATGAGTATGATTTCCATAGCATGCTTTTTCAATTGCCCTTGTGTGTAGCCACTGACATCCTTTTCAGTCTCCCTCTTGGATATGTGTAAGCCATACAGGATAGTACTTCAAGGTGGAGACAAAGCACAGACAGGGTGGGGAGCTGCGCATTGAGAAGAAGGGAATGTGGACTGGTAGCACCAACTCTATCAGTATAGGAGCACTGGGGGCTCGTGTGTGATGAGTTCTAGCATGACGGAGAGAGGAGGATGAGCTGCCAGGAACTGGGTAAAAATTTGGCACTCCTGATACGCAAATGTTCAAGTGTTCAGTATATATCGAGCCTTACCTGAGGTCTGGATGTGATATCCATAAACAAGAACCTACCTGCTTCCCCTTGAGCCTGCAGTGTGCAGGTGACAAGGAACGTCTGATCTTAATTCTCACACTGTGCTCTGCAGGAAAATCCTATGTCTGCCACAGAAAAAAATACACTCCTTTGTGCTCTACTCCATCATAGTTCACTCCACTGGCAGAAAGCACAGCTCACTTCTATGCGTGTGTTTTGCAAAAAATGAGCCTCAGGTGGAGAAGGTGGGGGGAGG
>VXAB01002545.1:6782-21245 GCA_013399175.1 Odontophorus gujanensis | reverse complement strand
TGTGGGGCGGGCGGCGGGTTTGCGGTGCAATCCACAGTGTGAGCCACGTTTTTCTGGATATTTCAGCATATACTGAGAATGACACATGAACAGTCCAAGCTATTTTCAGAATTGTCAGTTTTTCTTTTCACTCTGATAATTGCTTCTTTAATACAGTAAAGTATGCAAAGTGCTTCAGTAAACTTTTAATTAGGAACAGGAGTAATGGTGAAACTAAGAGAAAGATGTAGCCAAAGCTAGAGCTGACCTTGGCTCATACCCGTGTTGAACTTGGTAAACTTTTGAAAAGAAATGTGCATCTTCATATTCGTTGATTTCTGGCAAGCAGGTGTCCTGAAGCAAGGCAAGAAATGTTGGGTTTATAGTGTTCTTGACCCAGGAAAGACCCGGCAGAAATCCTTTCTAGTGAGACTCACGGGCTAAAGCAGCTTGGATGTGTTTTGGTCTCAGCTCTCAAATACTTCTTTAAACCAAAGTATTCAAAATATGTGAGGTTTTTAAAAAGCTCTGATATCTTCTCAGATCCATACAGCTGAGAACAGATTACAAGCAGAATTTTCGTTATTAATCTGGGATGGGTTTTGCTGCAGTGGCAGCTCTTTGACTGAAGCCTGTTGATTGACACCAAGAATGGAAATACACTGTGGAGGGGGATCTCTGTTTTCTCTTAATCTGTCTAAATCAATTAGGTATTTGAGGTGTGGTAGTGTTTTTTCTAGGAACTTCATTTCTCTGTGTGTCCTGATGAGAAATATAGCCAATCCCTTCTGACTTTGCAAAGGAAAATGCATCCTGCAGAGCTGATGCTGTGTGTACTGTATGTAGAAATATATGTTTAATGAAAGATGAGAAATTATGGATCAAATAACTATGTGGAAGACACTCTCACAAACAATGAAGATCATGCTGGGTGAACTCCAAATATCATTATTATTGTTTAATATCAGCTCCGATCCTGCATCTGCTTAAGATAGTGTCAGGGCCACTATCTCACCAGACAGATACAAACTGCGGAACTGAAATTACGTTGCCCAATTACTTTGTTTACTGGTGGTGTTAAACTACTGTTTTTGTCTGAATCATGCAAGAGAGCTGTGATTTTTACCTTTAAACTCCTTTGTAAATGCATCAGTTTAGCATGAATACCTATTTCTTTCCAGACTACATTACGAGTGAGTTTGACAGGAGTCACCATGGTGAGGAAAGGAATAATGGATTTTCAGGTAAGACATCTTCATAATGAATTCGCTCCTTACACCATGTTAACGCCTACGCATGGAATTAAGGACCTCTGTAATACAATGCAACAATTTACTAGAAATCACAAAACACCAATTATAGAATTGGATTGAAACTGGCTGCCAAATCCTCCGTCCCTGATAAAAGAAGGATAGGTAAAGTCATGCCAGCACATTTTAACTCCTTCCTAAAACTTCTCATGGGTCCATTGTGTACTCCCTAAGTGAGAAAGAAGGAGATTGACTGCAGTGCTATGTATGTGACATGAAGTATATAAAATAAAGAAATAATGTTTCAGGAACAGCAGTGAATATAAATTCTATTCGGATTGTATTTATTTAAATAATTACAGCAGTGCGTTAACATGGATAATCTCCTGATTTCTGCATGTAGAAAAAGAATGAGAGTCAGCTTCCATATTGTAGTTTAAGTTTGATGGAAGAAATTGAGCCTTTATGGAAGAAGAGTGTGAATGAGGTTCCTCAGCTGATATTTTATAAAAGCACAATTAAATGTCAACATTTTACAAAGGTCTCTTAAATCCTCCGACTGAATCTTGTCTGTTTTTACCGGTAGCAGAGTACCAAACTGTAAGCAGAACTGAGCAGGATCTGACTTTCCATCACAGACAGTTAATAATTAAATCAAACATTATATTCAACAATAGAACATATGCATCAGCTTCTTTCAAATTGCATTTCCTTCCTGTTAGATCCATTAGTGTAAACCAGACTGCCTTTAGAAAACCCCTTATTGCTGCTGTCTTTCAGCACAGTTCCTGAAATGGATAATGTGGTGCATATTATGGTCAATTACACAGAACTCCCTAGTGATAGGGTTTTAGAGTTTCAGAATAAAACAGCTGGAACTACAGGGCTGTAAACTAATCTGAAAAAGAGACAATAGTAAGACATTTGATGCACATTGTTAGAACATGGACAAAGACTAGATGTGAAATACTACCTATCACCATGCCTACTGTATCTCACAGCATCTCCTCTACAAAATCCCAGTTAACTCTTGAAAACCAGGAGAGTCAAAAGCAAAAGATTTTGCCATTAACAGATGCACACCCAGCTCTATAACCTGAACTAAGCAGAAACATTAAAGGAGGAGCTTGATTCAAAGTTCCATTTCTTTTAATATCAGTGGGGTTTGAATAAAATCCAGAACCCTATTAAAAATGATAATTTGTTCATGGATGAATAATAAATATATACCGCTGTATTCTAAGAAACTTTGTCCTTCTCTTTTACTAGTTTGAGAATTGATGAAAATTGAGCATTTTGGATGCAAAAATTGTGTTTGGTCTTGGATGTATCAAAGCAATCTGTAGTGCTCAATCCTCCATCAATACAAATTGACAGAAAAGCTCCCATTAATTTTAGTAACACAGGAGCGAATGTTTAGAATAGCACATGCATCATTTGGGAGCACAATGACCATGATTACATGTGTAATCACAGTAATTGTGCACACAATTACTGGTTGGGTATCTAACTGCTTTTCACATATCAGTTGCTCTGCTTGCATGTATACTCAGAGCAGCCACTTGTGCAAATACAGTGCAGCCCAGAGCATCCCTGCTTCTGTGCTCATTGCTGATGTGTTACAGAAGAGGGCTCTATCTGTAGCAGTGTGTTATGTGGGATAGAGTAGCATATGTTTTTGTTGCGGTGCTGTGAACAATAAATAAGAACGGAAGAGAAATGGTTGCAGTGTCTATTTGGGAAAGTAAAAGTGTGAAACTACTACAACTAATTTTTCAAAAGGACAGAGACTGATTTTCACCGGCTCCTTTCTTGCAAGCCTGCTTATCAGCAGACTCCAGCAGGCATCAGCAAGTTCATGTTTTGCAGTGCTGTGGCAAAATAATCAAATTATTTAGGAAATAACAGCACCATACTAAAATAAATAAAATAAAAAGTTTAAAAAATATATAAAAAGCTGGATAAATTTTTGCATCCCAAAAAAATCAAATTTTCAACCTAGTCTGCTATGAATTTCTTACATCATGGAATGTGAAAATGAGATGTTCTGACTAGCTCTAGTTAAAAGGTCCTCTGCTTTTCTCAGAAGATTGATTTTTATTGTCATAACAGTGGATAAAAGCACATCCTTTGTAGACTTCCAGATCCATCCTTCTGCTCAGCAAAATGGTAAATTCGACACAAAACATTTTATTCTTCTGTCCCTTACAGTCATGGCTTCCCTCTTCCCCGGGAGTGCAATGAGTCTGTTTCCCTTTTCCAATAACAGCTTTATTACAGCATGTTAAAGGGAAACAAGAAGATGAACAGACTGGGCCTGGCTGTGTAGCAATCATTCTTCGGAGAAGTCTGTGTAGGAGATCCTGGCCTGGAAGTCAACGTGAGGAAAACCAGAAGATATTTGCAAAGAAGCTTTATGTGAGTAAATCTAGGTACAGAGTCCTGTTGCCTCAGCATGAATAAGTATTGAGCAGTTTTTTAAAACTTTGTTGTAGTACTCAAATCCCTTCTTCATTCTTCACAGCCATTCTCCTGATCATTGCAGCAAATTTTGCTCCTACTTTCAGTGGCGTAGTCATAACATATCCTCATTGAAGTCCAATCAGAGAGAATTTCAGTACAGTGCATTGCTTTTGGTCTGCACTATTGCTAATCAGAGTTGTGCGTATGAACTGAATTCAATATAAAGTGTTGAACGCTATTTCTTTTGTAATTAATGTAAGAGCTGTATAAAGTCTGGAAGCTAAGAAATCCCACAAGCCCTGTAGAAAATGTTTATTTTTTTTATGTAGATCTGAAGCATTATTCAAGGAAGTTCACTCTAGAAGACAGAGAACTGTTGATACATGATGAATATAAAGCTCTAAGACTTGGCGCTGAAGGAAAGTTCTCTCAGAAGTGTGCATTTAGTCTTTGATACCTTTGCTGCTTCATCTACCATCTCTGTAAGTGTGGTCTCACTTTCACTGTTATTGCAACATGTCAAGCGAAATGAAAACAGAAATTTGGGAAAGGATATAATTAACTTACTTGTGAACATTAACCTTAAATATTGTGCTAATTACCTCACTAATTTAATCACTGTAGATCTCAAACTTGTTTGTTATTTAATTCTGCAAATTGTTTCTGATACAGAGGTGTGGATAGTTTTCTGTTAATATAAACTTCTATATAAAACTCATTGCAAAACCACTGTATATTTGCACTTCAGCGAAAAAATCCACTGTCAACAAGACTTTTAATGGCGATCACAGAAAACGTGCCCTGGGGATAAGAGATATAGTGTCCTGTTACATGCAAATCTGATGAGCATGTGCACTGAGTAGGCCACAGTACATTTCTGTCTGCACATCTTCAAGTTTGATTCTGCAGGAGTCTAGACTGGAAACCTCTGTTTTACCTTGTTTCTTTGGCTGTGGTGCAGCTGTGTGGTCGTTTCTTATCTCTTCACCTCCTTATTACTTGAACCACTGACCAGATTATGTCCTTGATCTTCATTCCTTCTTATCAAGTGAATATTTTGTGCTAAAATGAACCCAAAATGTCTTTAGATGTTCCAGCTACAGTGGCTCTAATTATTTCTGAGAAGAAGCTTTTCAGTCAGGAAGTGTTTGTGAAGAAGCTGAAAACTCAGTGTTAGATCCTGTGGCTGCAGGGTGCCACACTTTCTGTCTCCTGCCAGCACACCACAGACCTGGCTGCTTCTGGGCCCTGAGGCCACCCCCAGCCACTGACACTGGGGTAACAAGGGCCAGGCCATGGGAGCTGGGCAAACTGTCCAATAGGAGGATAGCTGAGCCACAGTGGACCTAGGAGGTGGGAGGCAGGCCCTTACACCCCTGGCACCCCAATCTTCTGTCCCATGGAAAAGCCAAGTCTCCCATCCTTCATCCCTCCCCAGGGGCATCAGCCAGCCCTGTGTTTCAGACTGCACTGGTTGGCAGTACTTGGTTTTTGTAATGTGTGTCTCCTTTCCTGAGAAAGAAGGTGGAAGATTGGCTTTGACATTGTGTGCTGCACTGTAAATTTTATTATTAGAGTAAGGTGAAAAGGTATCCTAAATCCATGTGACAGCTCATACCAGACCTCTGTCAGGAGCTCTTTGATTATGTAGGTGTTCACATAAGTGCTTGTTTGGGACTACATTATTACCTTATCATATATTATTCAGAATTTCTTTCTGATTGCCTATATTTATTTATTACATATTTGTACACATCATTCATACTTTTTAGTTCATTCCTGGCAATAAGAAACAAATTTCTGTAAATTTAGCTGAATAAAGTTGTATTTGCCTTGTTAGTCATCAGAATTCTGGTTCTTTCCATGCATTACCTGAATTTCTGGTCATTTTTTCCCTTCATTTACTCAAAAAATGACTTCAATAATAATGAATACAGAAAGACAGCCGAGACAGGATGAACTTTTGGACAATTTATGCAAACACGACAGATGAGAATAGATTTACTATAAACATGTCAGGCACAAAAGACTTGACTGCTTTTTAAATACAGTGATACTGGAAGAGATTTATGGATATTTTCAACTGTTCATTAAAGAGAAAAATATTTTGAAACTATAGGCACTCTCCTTTTATCCATTTTTGCCTTCCAGGCTGACTTGCAAACCTTTGATGTTTTCTTCACCAAAAAATAAAAGTAGTTATGAATTTATTTCTCCCAAGCACTTTCATTTTTGTGTCAATTTACAGTTTTTATTACATTCCTGGCAGTCCAAATTATGGTATTTGGAGAGCAGCTAGAGTCCCCAGTTCTGAGTTTTCTGAAAATAGGGATGAGGTTCACTTAATGATGCTTTCTGGCCACTGCCTTTTTTCTCTTCCTATAGTAATAAAAGGTTAATAAAATCTATGAATACTTTAACTGCCTGCTCAAGCAACCAGCCAATTAAAGGTTATTCAGATCTATATGACTGGTAGCCACTCAAAAAAGTTAACATGCAATGACTGGTACCTTCTGGATCAGATTAAGAAAATGAGGAGTCTTAGACATGAAACTGTAGGTAGCATAATCCCTATTGTTTACCAAGATATCAGTTCTTACTCCCAGACAGGCATATGCTTAACTACATCTGTTTAGAATCTACTTCTATGCCTTTGTAAATCAATAATAAGTCTTGTTTTCAACTTTAGTGCAACTGAAGTTGTTGTCACTCAGTGATTTTGCAAGCTGGGACTGAACTACTGGAATAGTTTAATGGAATTAGGGGGTTCTTTTTAAAATCATGTTAAACTCATAGAAGTAGTAAGGAATTTGCACTTGCGTTACTTCCAAAAACCATTGTATCTTGCCAAATTTACTAGCAAGTCCAAACACTGCACCAAAATGATAGCAGAATGGACTGCTCAGTGTTGGAAGATCTATTCCTCCCTGATCACACTGCTGACTGTGCTCCTGATTTTTGAGAAGACGAGGAAAGAAATATGGAGGAATAGTAGACAAGAAGATTTGGATAGAAAATAATACAGTTTTCATTGCAGACTTAGAAGGGTATCTGCAATCTTGTAGCATCATGATTTGAACATTTGGAGACCCTCAAAATAAGACACGAAGCTTAATGAAGGTTTTGTTTTGGAGAGAATGCAGAAAACAACTGACAGTATTTTAACAATTTTTACTGGACTTGCCTTTTCAGCCTCACCCAAAATTAATTGAAGAGCCACAGACCAACACACATTTATAAATAACATAATGCAGTTGGGGATAATGCAAATGTCTTTATAAATAACACAGTATAGCTTAAATCATTATTTTTAATGCTTCTATTTTTTGTTCCTATATGAGCAGGTCTGTGCTGGTCTGCATTAATTAAATTCAAGTAGGATTTCCAAGGCCAGATCATCATTACTTCTGTGGCCCTGATTTAAGTCTGCAGTAAAACATTTCTCCATTTAGTCTGGTGCTTTTGTGTCATATTTCATACACTAGTTGTCTCTTAATTAAATCCATGATGGCCCACCAACACAGACTATTAAAATAACTATACTTTGCACTTGACATATTTATGAGACAGATTCATAAGAGTATAGACTGATATTTGAACTACTCACTGAGAAATGCTAATAAGATTATGATGAAGGTAAGATTGGAACATTTGTCTCCTTTTCTCTCTTCTTTTTAGAAATTTATTTTTATAACCACAATTCACTACATCTATTTCGGGCTCTTTGATGTTGTTGCATATACCAACAATTCTTTCTGTGTGTGTTTATTGCGGCGATGAAAAGCAGGAAACTATTTGTTTATACCACTTCAGGAAAGTGCTTAAGTATCGTGTCCTTGAAGTATGAATATGTGCAGATGTCTGTAAAACCTTCACATGGGATTGACATGTTCAAGATGTTGCATATTAAGAAGTAGGTGTACCTTTGAAATTGGATGAATGTAAAATATTGATTATCATGAAGAGCTGCTTTGTTTTACATTTATTGCCCTGTTCCTTGAGCTGTTCTGTTGTAGGGCCAGGAGGGTCTGCTCCAACAGGGTAAAGAGGCAGGTCACGTGCTGCATATTGGCACGCCAGGCAGGATGTGTCCTAGCCCAGCTTCTACATGTACAGCACAACATATTTGCATGGATTTTTCTGTGCAATTTGCTCTAAACATTGTGACTGTCACTACAGTGTTTGATATTGTTTGGATGTCTGTTCTCAGCAATTAAGAAAGACAAGAAGAGGTAATCATATCCACGAGCAGTGTGACTTGAAAGGTTGCATGGTATGTGTTCAAATTTGATCTTTTTTTGTGCATGGATATCTGGAAGTGGCATTTTTGGATCATTTATTGGATCAATTTAGTGGATCATTTATTGACAAAGTCGCCGATATCATTTGATATATATTTTTTTAAATAAAATGAAAGTGGTGGGTTTGAAGAATTCCATATTTGAGAGTGAGGGCGATAGAAGTGATACGTGGATTATCTAAAATCAGCAATGATTTCTGTTGCTTTTCAGGAGCAAGGCATACCCTTCTAATGGACCTTCTCCCTCTCTCCCTTTTTTCCAGTTATCTTTCATGGAAAGGCTCCCATACATCACTGAATCCAAGTGTGGGCACAATTGCAGATGGCTCTAAAGACATGCAGTTTGAAGGATATTTATATTATCAGTGTGGCGTATAGAAACCAAATCTACGTGATGTTCTGATTTCTTTGGTGATAATATATCACGGTGCTTCCCACTGGCATTTTCTATAAAATTACTGTAGGCATAAAATATTGAGATTTCATTTACAAATAAATATGATATTAGAAAGTAAGAATAATAAAGATATATTAAATATTTCATCTTCTAGAGAAATAAACCAGCTGCAGTTCAGGGAGCTTCACTAAACGCATTAAATCTAATAAAATCGCCTACATGTACTCCTGACACTAGTAGTAATTAAAATAACGTGTTTCAAAAAATTGGGCCTATACATGAATACTTATTGGCAATTATTTCTAAGTTCTTCAAACCAAAGATAACGTAATTTGATTCACACACAATGTTCTTGTAAATGTGGTTCATAGTGGGTTTTATATGCAGCTTAGGACTGTTAATTGCCATTTTGAGCCTCACAGTAAAATAGAGTTCAATATGTCGCTTTTTCTGAAGTATTGAGAAATGTTTGAGAAATGCTTGTCTTAGTCTAATCAACTGTGAATAATTTATTTCTGAGTCCTACTTTTCAGTATAAGTGGATCTGACTTTTCTCAGAGCTTCTACAGTCTAATCAACTTGTTATATTCATTTAATTAGGAAAATCTGTAACAAACTGTGGAGTGTATGTACCAGCAGGCTTTCTTGTTATGTAAAGTCAGTGTATTTTCCTGTGAGTGTGATCGTGTTTGTTTACAATGACAGGTAGCCTCTACGAAACAAATCAGGTTTTTATGGACATGTATAGGTCAATATTCATAGCACATAGATGTTTTTCTGAACTGCCTTTTCTCCTTATGCTTGGAGAAAAGGTCTTTGACCCTGGTCTGAAATATTGCCCAGTGGTTATGGGATGTAATATGAAAATCATCAAAACTGTCCTTGGCAGGATGTTTCTTTCCATTAGTTAATTAAAGTGGTTTATTGTTGCCTACAGCACGATTGCTTTATGTGTGTTTTTTTACAAAGAGCAGATGTGCCCATGTCCTGCACTGTTTCTCTCTCTTTTTTTTTTTTTTTATAAGTGCAGGAGTGAAGTCACTGCCTGGCAGATCTCTCGGTGATGTTTCTGAAGGAAAGGGGAGGTGCTGGGCTGCTGGAGGGGCCAGAGCAGAGGCAGTGCAGGCAGTGGTCCTGGGAATGGGCAAAGGTATGGAGATGGCACTGCAGGGAGGGAGGAAGGGTGAGGAAACGTGAGCAGCAGGAGCCCAGGGCAGGAACAGACATCATCTGGAACTGTCTGCCTGCCAATGGTTTACGAATGGCACTCAGACAATAATGAAGTGGGTTTTGGTGTTTTTTCAGGTTGACAACCCTAACATTTCAGCTGGAAGAGGGGAGTAGCTGATCCTAAAATGCTGGACAAGATTGCATGCGGTTGGAAATGTGCTCCTGTTGCATAAAAAAATTGAAAGTTCCAAGTCTTCCAAATGAATCTGGTTTTTGTTTTCATGTTCCACCTGTGTTTGATGCAGGAGTTGAAATCAAAATCCAAATGATATTTCCAAACCTAGGGGTCATTTCAAGTACCTTTCCATCCCCCTAGCACAGGTTTTTCTAAGGCATGTTGACATCTAATGATAATCTTTCATTACAGATTCACAAAATACTCAGCCTGTGGCCTTGTGTTCAATTAATATTTATTTGATAATCATAGGTAACTTAATTTCCATCGTTTCTGTTTTAATTCTATACAAGATTGTAAGATACAACTAGAGAAAAACAGAGAGCCATGAGTAAATGTTGCTCATACAAAATGTTTCTATTACCCTTTACTTTTAAAACCATTAATAGATTATTAGGAGATATAAACATAGGAGACCATGGATCATATTTGCATACTAATGAAATCCATGAATTATACATTATTTGCTATAGAGAGTACTAGGAACAGTATTCCTTCTTTTTTAATGGCTATAAAAGCTGTCGGTTTCCTGGAGCACACATCACATCCCCTCTGCAACACCTTCTAATAGAAAGCAAGCAAGCCAGCTCTTCAAAGCAATCTCTCACTAAATGAAATAGATTTGTTTGTGTTGCTTTGCAACATACAAGTGTGACAGTTCATTTTAAACAAAATAGTTTTAATAATGTCATTACTAATATCTGTTTGGTCATCTCTCTGAAAAATGGCGTTTTAATGGGAATGTTTCATTTTAATAAATGGCAGAAGAGGCAAGCTGCCCTGAGTCAGCAGGAAGTGGATATACACCAGAGAACAGGCTGATTGTGTTAGATTCATCCAGAACACTGAACAGCACACAGACAGTCCAAGAAAAAGCAACTGGCTTTATTCAAATGATTAGTCTTGCTGCTACGCTGTAGCGCAGATTCACACATTCTTCTATTATTCCTTGACCTTGTGCCAAAAACTCCCACTTGAAGTAATAATTAGAATTAGTGTTTCCAGTGCATGCTTCCATCTTCCTAACAAACAGTAATGAAATGTGGCTTTTACAAAATATGCAGTTAATTAAACTTTTTTAAAACATTGGTTGATTAATACAGTTCCTCTGTGCTATCCCCTTGCCGTGCCCAAATCTTCCTACTTGATATTGGTGAATCACGAGAAAAGCACTAGCAGTGAGACGAGGGACATTTCAGAGATTTGCACTTCAGCATTGCTTATATATATTTTCTTTTCTTTCTCATTTTGACTCTGTCTTGGAATAAGCTGGAAAGATGGCCATTATTTGTAATCATGGGTTTTTAAGTTCAGGACAGTGTGCTCATTATATAACTACTCTATGCATACCCTCAGCATGAATATGAAGAACACATATATCAAGCACTACAAGGTAATGAGTGGATTTCTAGGCAAGCTGCTTAAAGGGGTGGCTCAGTACTGTATTGCTTAATAACACTATGCAAATAGAAATTCAGATTTCATTTTTTTAATATTATTTCCTGCTTTTTTACTGTCTGCTTTAATTATCCCAATGCCGAACAAGTGCAGTCTTTTGATTGATGAGAGTTCCACCCCTTTACCCACACCCCTGCAGATATGAGGCTCCACAGTTTAGTACCATAAATCACTGTGATTGTATAACTTAACTACTGTATGATCAGAGATCACATACAGTGTTAGCCTGAATACACATTCATCCTTCGTTATGAATGTTTTTGGGCTAAATTTATTCTGGCAGTTTGGAGAAATATAAGTTTCTTCATGGAAGAAAGCAATGCATTTTAAATAAGCAATTCTTTCAACAACTAGAAATAATCACAAATGTCTTCTATTTGCAATCTTCATTAATGTGAGTTATTTCATCACTTTAGGAGAAATCCTTTCAGAGAAAAACAACAATTAAACCCCTCCCCCCCGACAGGCTCTGACAGCTAAGGATCTATGGATCAGCCATTTTAGTAATTAACCACAATTCCTCTGATTTGTGAATTTCCAGATGATGAGGCAGGAAGCAAGTTACATCTTGGAGAAATTGCCCTCAGGAGAGAGGAGAAACTATTGCGAGGTTGACAGCACAACCTTGTAGCAGCGCAGTTTGCCTTTCCCAGTGGTTCAAGGAGTTCCAAGCACCCTCTTGTAAATCATCAGCTCACATCTATTTATTATCTTCCAGCTCAGTGCACAACACTATCTGTTACACACGGATACCGGCAATATTACAAGGTGGACTCCAGGGATAAGAGACAGCCAACCCCGCGCCTGAGTCACACCCGGGGTAATGCCAGGTCCTGCTCATACCCGCTGTCGCAGAAATGAAACAGTACAAACCGTTGTGTTTCGGAGCCTTTTTTAATTGATTCTCCAGAATGCTTGATCTTAGCTGCTGATATCCTCGTGTTATTGTACAGAGGCACGGTCTATCTGCATAGCAATGGATAAAATGCCTGTGAAAATATTGCTATTCATTCAATCGATGTCGGAGCTGGAGTAGGCACCAGCTACACTCTGCAATGCTTGTCCTGGAATATCAATAAATAAATCATAAAAGCCAATGCTTCAAATATTGAAAAATTCACACTTCAAACTGTGTTTTGAACTGTACTGAGAGCAATGTCTCAGATTGTCCTTTTGCTTTATATGAACAGAGGAAATTCAAAGTAGGAGGCGCTCTCTCTGGGGATTTGGTGTAGGAGAGTGCCACAAACGATCAGCCTTCCTGTCTCTGCCATACCAGAGTGGCCTCTCCTGGGATGTGCCATGAGGAGCAGACAGCACATCTGGGGAGCTAATGTGGCTTCAGATGAAATTACCTCCTGCAGAATCCATCTTGGCTGACAGGGGCGTGCACGCGAAGGAGCCAGGCAGTGGCGGGGAGCCAGGGCACAGCAGGACAGGTGAATGTTTGGAGGAAAGCAGCACCTCCCTGTGACTGTCTGAGTTAAATGAAGTTCCTTGCCACATGGACAGTGTCGATCAAATGGGACATCTCTTTCTCCTTCTATTCAGGGCCTGTATTTGGTAAGAGCAATCTCACTCGAGTCCCAGCCCTGCTGCCCACTTGCAGTGCTCTGTCACTGCAGGTCCTGTCTCATAGCGTGCTGCACAACGTGCTGTGCGTGTCAGCTGTGCAAGGAAGGATGAGGGCAGATGCCCTCTGAAAGGTGTGCTCTAGATCAAGCATTGCTAGCTGCAAGAATGAATTTCTGTGGTGTGTGTCATGCAGGGAGATGCTGGTAGCTTTCTTTATTTTTTCTTAACTTTTTCTTTTCTTTAAAAGCACTGAAATTAGCTGAAAGCTAAAGCAAATAATGGTATTTTGTAGTTTAATTGTGAATGCAAGGCTAGACTGGCACTGGAAGTCACTCAGGTACATCTAGTCAAAGGCCAGAAGAATAAGCACTGCAGGTATTCAGTGCTTTATCTGATTAGAAAACAGCCTGGCACAGATGTGATTTCTGCTCCATATATCAAGTTATGGCAGGCTTTTGCTGCTTCATTATGAAAGCATCTGAAGTAAAATAGGTTTTGGAACATAAAAAATGACAAATCTGGAAAAATATCTATATGCCAGATGGGTGTAGGAAGAATCTTTGTGACAAATATATTATTAAGCGAATATGCATAAGGAAAGAAACAGTGCCCCTCTCCTCCAAGGATGGACAGGCAGGAAGGTAGTGTCTCACTGCATCTAATGTATTCTCATCTAGCCTAAATCTAATTAATTATATGGCATTGCTGACATAAAATCTAGGCACCACATGCAATAATTGTAAGCTTCATCGGGGCACTGGTGGGACCTGGCAAGCACTCTGCCCTCCCCACTTTGTTTGCTCTCCTGGGGACTGCAGGTCAGGGCGATGATGTCTCACAGAAGAAGGCTGATGTGGGGCTCTGGCTGCACACTGCAGGCAGACAGCAGGCGCTCACCTCCTCCCCTTGCTGCCATGCTCAGTCAAGCCTCTGCTGAGGGCACTGCTTGGAGGGGCCATGCAGGAATGGGCATTATCTGTAAGTCCCCAGCTTGAGGCACCCACAACCTGGGGGACTCTACAAACTGCCGCCCTGCAGCATGGCACAGAGGTCTCAGCTTTCCATTGATGCGTACCTGATTGGGGTTTTGATGCATACCTGGTTTGGATTCAGGGTGCAAATGACCTAACCAAGATTAATGTCTTCAGAATTGAAACAGAAATGAAAGAGGGAGGATGGTGGGGCAGTCCTGTCATTTGGTTTCCTGTAATGTGATTTTACCGATGCCCCATCCGCTATCTGATTGCTCTTTTCCTTCTTACACCAAACAAACCAGGAGGCTTTTGCTCACAGGCTTCTAGTACTGTTTTATTTGGCAGTTATGGAATAAAAGAATTTTAGTATTGCCTTAGAGTTTCTTCTGACATCTATCACAACTAATCCAGCTCATATGTGGGTGAACTGTGTTTTGATCCAATTATACAATTCTATTGGAGTCTTGTTACAGTCTTATCCCATGTGCATGTTGAAAAATTCAAGAGCAAAAGAAAATTCTACAAAATGTTTCTCATTTACTACAGGCTTGGAGACACAAAGCTAAATTACATTGTTACTTGTGGAGGCTAATAGCAAGCTAGAAAACAACATGTTCTTCAGGCAAAAAAACAAACAAACAAACAAAAAAAAAAACAAAAAA